>APFE030817995.1:76624-122439 GCA_000404065.3 Pinus taeda | reverse complement strand
CAACAAATTACAGAGATAACCATATACACAAATATGCAGCGGAAATAATACTCCATTTCATTAATGGAAAATACTGAATATGCTTACAATCAGAAATGGAAATAAACTAGCTAGGGCGATGGTAGCTTATCTCTGAGAAGAGATGTGTTGGCTACATGCCTCTGAACTGACTTACAATGAGGCTCGAAGGCCTATTTATTGTTGAGAAACAATGAAAAACCCCTAACATTCCAAAACCTAACCCTAGGAGATGAAACGCCAAACTGTGGGCCCCGTTTGGGGGTAAGTTGGTACATCAACTTCCCGGGGTCGTAACTTTAGCATATGATCTCCGTTTGACGCGTACAATAGCTCATTAGAAAGATCTATTCGAGCGCTATCATTGTTGGAACGGTAACACCGGTCCATGTTCCATGGACCCGTGTTGCCCCTGGATTCCCAAAAAACGTCGTTTAGGGCCTCAAAACGGCTCCGGAAGTTCGGGACCCGAAAAACTGCTAAAAATAGTAAGTTGTGCTACAATTAAGGGAACTGAAAATGCTGAGAAAGACAATGGTGGGGGTCCAGGTGGACTTGGCAGGTGGCCACCAATATCCACCTGGATCAAAAACAGATCATGATAGCCTTAAATACTTTTTTAGAACAAAGATTATCCTCTAAAGAGCAACAAAAGTGGGTGACAACGATGTTGGGTTATGACTTTGAAATCATCTACAAAAAAGCGAAGCAAAATTTGGTGGCAGACGCAATCTCAAGAAAGGTTGAGGATGTGGAAGCATTGTTGTGTGCCATTTCTATTGTCCAACCAAACTGGATAAACAAAGTAAGGGAGGAATGGAAGAATGACGAAGAAGTATGGGCACTTATTCGAAAGTTACAACAAGATTCCAGTATGCCTGATACATTTAGTTGGAAAAATGATTCGTTATGGTACAAAGATCACTTATACCTCTGTAAGGATTCCCAGCTGAAACAAAAGATTCTTATGGAATTACACACTTCTCCCTTAGGAGGGCACTCAGGATTTTTAAAAACTTACCACAAGATTAAGAGGGAATTTTTTTGGGATGGCCTTAAATCAGATATTCAAAAGTTTGTGGCGGAATGTTTGGTTTGCCAACAAAATAAAGTTGAAACAATTAAGACACCGGGTCTATTACAACCTTTATCCATTCCAAGCCAACGTTGGGAGGAGGTTTCAATGGATTTTATCACAGGTTTACCCAAGTCTGAGGGAAAGAGTGTCATCATGGTGGTAGTTGACAGATTACCAAGTATGCACACTTTTGTGCATTATCACATCCATTTAAAGCCAGTACAGTTTCCACGGCATTTATGAAAACAATTCAAAAGCTACATGGGAAACCCAAAGATTATTGTAAGTGACAGAGATCCCATTTTCACTGGAAATTTTTGGACAGATTTATTTTCTTGTCTTGGTACTCAGTTGGCTCATAGCTCATCTTATCATCCTCAATCTGATGGGCAAACTGAGATAGTAAACAAATGTTTGGAAGGATATCTTCGTTGCTTTGTATCTGATAAACAGACACAATGGGTCAAATGGTTGCCTCTGGCTGAATGGGTGATAACACTTCCTTCCATACAGCAACAAAAATGACCCCATTTATGGCACTTTATGGGTATCAACCACCATCCATCACATCATATTTAAGAGAAAATTCTAAGGTTCAGGCAGTGGAACATCATATCGAACATCAACAACATGTCCTCAAACTCTTAAAGGATAACCTCGTGTTGGCACAAAATAGAATGAAACAACAGGCAGATCAACATTGCAGTGAAAGAAGTTTTGATGTATGTAGGTGATTGGGTATTCCTACGGCTACAACCATATAAGCAGAGTCCCTCAAGCAAGTTAAGAAGGACAATAAATTAGCACCAAAGTATTACGGTCCATACAAGGTGTTGCAAAAGATTGGTACTATGGCATACAAATTAGAGCTTCCTGCAGCATCTCGATTGCACCCAGTTTTCCATGTTTCATGTTTAAAGAAGGTTATAGGTGACAAGCTCCCAGTTCAAACAATATTGCCAGAACTTGATGAGGAAGGAAAAATTATATTGCAACCGGAAGCAGTCACAGAAACAAGAAGTCAATAGCTACGAAATCATTCAATTTCAAAGTATCTTATCAAGTGGAAGAACTTACCCGCTGAAGATTCCACATGGGAGGATGAGAATTTTATGCAGAAGTATCCATAACTACTCAAGCATTGAGGAAAACACTTTTTTGAAGGAGAGGGCCAATATAATACTAATGATTACCCCATTGCTATTGTAGTTATACCCCTTATTAATATTGGTGTGCCCATATTGCCCCCATATTGTTATTACTGAGCCCCATAGAATCCCTCTATTGTTATTTTTGTGGCTTTATATTATTATTGTTAGGTCGGCTAGATTATATTGTGACTCCTTAGACTACTATATATAGAAAGGAGGTTTTTTCATTTGGATCATCCAATAATTTTTCATTTATGTAATGTAAATGAGGTTTCCCCCTCGAAGAGGCTAAATTATAAGGCATTGATCTATCTTTTCTATCTTTTCTTGAGCTAGTTTCATAATAGCTGATCTTCCTGATTCATCTTTAGCCATGACCATAACTGCTGCGTTTCTTCCTTGGCTTGTTGATTTTTGTTGTTCCTCCATTAGGGAACAAAATTTGTCCCTTTTGTTGCTTTCTTGCATTAAGAAGGGTAATAATTAGCTAAGTTGTAATTGCAGATAATTCCTTCATTTCTTACCATAATTATTTAATATATTAACACATTAGGATATAGAAAAGATAAGAAAAAAGGAAAATAATGATGAGATTAATAGTAATTACATACCCATTTCACGACTCAATAGAGGCCAACATCAAAAATCACATATTTGTGAGCTTTTATACACATAGATACTTTCACCCATGTATATAGAGGCATATGCACAAGATGTGAACTTTATGGAGGTATCACAACTGCTATAGAGACAAAGTCATCTTGATAATGGTAATAACAAAATTGATTATATTCTCCATAATGGGTCACTTTAAAGGTTTTACAAGTTATGTGTTCATAAATATTAGTGATTGTAGTTGATTAGAGAGGCTCACACCTCCATGTTTTGAAGGTATTATGTTGTTGTAAAGATAGTTGTAATTTGTAGAGGTATGTAAACTAGCCCTTGGTGCAAGAAGATATAAGCATTTCATTAGAGAATGTATACTTTCTTGTGCCAATAGTCTCATTAGTATGAAACAATGTCTACAACATCTCCTTCATGTACCCAGAAATACCTAGGAAATAATTTTGATGGACTTTATGTGGTTTTTAGCCTTGTACATAAGTTACCGACAAATGAATTCTTAAAAACAAAAAAATACAATGGGAAGAACATGAAAATATACAAAGATATTTTCTCCTAGAACAAAAACTGGGAAGACAAGATTCATTTTTCGTTATATTCCTTTCAATTTTATAATACATTACATACATGCCAAAGAAGTCATAAACCCCAATCCACTAACCTTTGATTAGAACATAATCATAGTTTCCTTTATCGAATCTACAGAAAACCATGTGTAGAACCATGGATGGGGTTTTCTACCATCGTTGGGTTTGTCCTCCATCCTTGGGCTCCCCCAAAAATTATTAGGTCCACCAATTAAAAAAAATTAGGGTGTTTCCATAGGCCTTGTGCAAGGTGGCTATTACCCCCCTACAAACCCCCGAGTGTGGGGAGCGTCTACCCCTCTTGTGACCCCCCACTCCACCTAACAGAATGTAACAAGGCATGAAACTTGTCATGTATTGAATATAACACACACCCAACATTCTCCCACTTCTTTTCTTATTTCCACACAGGGGGGATGAAGCAATGCACAATCATTGTTCTAGGGCTACAATGACCATTCTCTCTCTACACCAAAAAAAATTCTCAGTGCTGACAAACTTTGCCAATGCATCTATAACATTATTTAAAGTGTCCACCTTTACCATTAACACCTTTTTGTCTTCTATGATATCCCTCAAGAAGTGAAACTAAACATGAATATGACTTATTTTGGAATGATAAGTAGGGTTCTTTGCCAAGAAAATGTCACTTTGGTTCTCACAATCTTTCCTTAGAGCTCATTATACTAACCCCATACTTAAATAAAATATCTATAGCTAAACTACTTCCTTGATTGCATGATTGGATGCCATGTATTTTGCCTTTGTAGTTGAATGTGCCAGTACAAATTTTAGCTTCCATATCTAACAGAATACTCCTCCAGATAGGTTAAACACACACCCATTTCTATATCATCTTTGATCCAGATCTCTTGCCTAGACTGCAACAACAAAGTCGTGTATGTATAACACTTTATCCAATCCTAGTATTCCTTGATAGAACAAACCATAATCACTAGTACCATGCAGATACTTAAACCCATTTCATTGATGACCAATGAGCCTTCCCTAGTTTTGACATAAACCTACTCAGTACTCCCATTGCATGTCGAATGCTTTGTCTAGTACAACCCATTGTATACACCATGATACCATCTAGACTCTCATATGGAGCATGTGACATGTCCTCTTCCTCTTCTTGTGTCTTCGGACATTGTTCAATAGATAACTTTGCACCTATAGGATAGCACCTTCACCAATTTATTGTCCTTCATATTAAGCATCTGCAATATTTTCACAACATACTTCCTTTGGTTTAACCACAACTTCATCTTTTCCTAATATTTTTTAATTTCAAATCCCAAAATATATTTTTCCGAACCAATATCCTTCATCTCAAATTTAGAGGAAAATTTTGTCTTCACATCATGGATAATTTATTTTCCATTTCCAATCAAGAAAATACCATCCACATACAAAACCAAATAAATAACATGCTAAAAAAATAACTTAAATTACACACATTGATCCACTTTTCTTGTTGCGAAGCCAAGTCCCTATTATATCAAATTTTTGTTAATGTATCCTTGGTGACTGCTTTAACTCACACATAGAATTTTTTAACATGCATACTAGTTTTTTATTTACCTTCACCATAAGCCTTCTGGTTTCTTAATTTATATATCCTCTTATAGATCCCCATGAATAAATGTTGTCTTCATATCTACTTTTTCTACCTCAAAATCAAAAGCAACAACAACAAATGAAATTAATCTAATAGATGCTAACTTGGAAATAGGAGAAAAAATATCCCAAAAATCATTTCGTAGTACAAGGGAATAACCTTTTAATAGAAATTGAGATTTGTATTTCTCTATGTTTCCTTCTTCATTCATATTATTCTTAAACACCCATTTGTTTCTAACGACTTTCTTTCTAGTTAGCAACACCACTATATCCCAAAATTCATTTTTACCCAAGGCTTCCATTTATTTCACCATGGCCTTTTCCATGGTTTGTCATTCTATGAATCTACTGACTTCTGAACAATTACAGTTTCATCATGAGTAATAGAAACAAAGAAAAATGGATGGAAATCATATGAAGTATACCTCTCTAGTTTCCTCCTTTCCTGAATTGATCACCTCAAAACTAGAGTGAGTGGTTCTACTTCTTCTAGTTCCTATTCTTTTGTGAAGTTTGATTCTTCCTCCTTCAATTTAAAATATATATTATTCAGTTCCTTTTCCTTTGGTAGGACTTTCTATTTCAAAACACCCTGTACTTATCTAAATAACACATCTCTATCATACATAACCTTGTTTGTTTCTGGGTTCCAAATCTTCTAACCTTTCGAACCATATAATACCCAATAAAGGTGAACCTTTCAAATTTACTATCTATCTTGGTTCTTTTCTCCTTTGGAACATGTACATAGGTATCACAACCAAATACCCCTAGATGCAAGAGAAAGGGTTTCTTATGAATCCATACTTCATGTGCAGTCTTGTACTCCAATACTGATGAAGGTGATCTATTAAAATGGTAACATGCACTATCCATTACCTCTACCCAAAATTCTTGTCCTAACCTAGCACCAATGAAAATGCACCTTGTCTTTTCCAACAACATCCAATTCATTCTTTTTTGTAACTCCTTTCTATTGAGGTGTGTATGGAATAGTCTTATGTCCTGCTACACCACAATTCTTACAAAACTCTTCAGATTCCTTCCTACAAAACTTTCCACCATTATTTGTCCTCAACACTTTCATCGTCTTCTTTGTGACATTTTCCACTAGGTACTTAAATTATTTAAACCTATTAAAGACTAAAAATTTCTTCCTAAGGAAATATATCCATGTATTCCTAGAGAATTCATCTATAAATTAAACATAATACATAAATTTTCTCATTAATTCAACCAAAACAAGTCCAAAGACATCATTGTTCATGATTTGTAATATTGCTTCTACACTCTTAGCATTGAAAGAGAAACTCACCCTATTTTTCTTCCCATATAAACAATGCTCATAGAAATCAAAATCCATATATAAATTATACGTGCCTTCTACCATACCAGTACCATGCAGTATTTGAAGGCCCTTTTCTCTAATGTGTCCCAATCTTTGAAGCCACAACATAGTATTCTCACCAAAGAATACAATATTTTATGCTCCACTCTCATGAACCATAGAACTATTTCATTCATCAATATCAGTAATACCCAACAAATTGTATGCAGTTCCAAAATAAACTCCCCTCATCAATACTAGTGCTCCTTGAACCATCTTGAGGGATCTTTCTCAAACATTATTTTTACACCTGCATCATCCATCTTTCTTACATAGATTACATTTTTAGCCAATGCAAGAATGTGCAAAACAATAGGAAGTGTTATAATCCTTCCACCTTGAAACTCTAGCTTGAATTTCCCATGTCCTATGAGTTTGGTCTTCTTGTCATCACCTAGGAAGACGTCGCCACCATCATATTTATTATATTTGCAAAACCACTCCCTGTGGGGAGTCAGTGAAATATGCACCTGATTCAATAAATCATGCCTTATTATCTACATGTGTACTAGAAGAAGCTCTACACAAATCCCCACATTCATCTATGGTAGATTTTTCCTCTATAGAAGAAGCATCATCAGATTGATTTCCTTTCCTAGAAGTTTTAGATTTACAATAGTTTTTGTAGTTCCCTTCTTTCCTGCATTTCCATCATGCGTTTTCATATTTTCCTAGAGATTTAGATCTCCCTCTATATTTATATCTCCCACTTGATGACTTATTTTTATTTCTGTTATGGTATTTTCATCTTACAAACAAGGAACCTCCATTCTTGTTATTTATATTTTCTATCTCATATGCTCTAACAACAAGGATAAGACTATTTCATGAAATTTCAAGTTAGTTGTATTACTACCTGTCGCAACAACTAAACTATCCCATGAGTCTAGTAGAAAACACACTAGATTGATGCAATTATCTTCATTTGGAAATTTTGATATCAGCAAATAACATTTGAATTACCATACTATTGAAGGCATTTATATTCTTTTTCACTGAGGCTCCATCCTTTATCCTTAGGTTATACAACTTTTTCCATAATAATACTTTGTTCATTGGGGACTTAAATTGATACAAATTCACTAACTTGTCCCACAAATCCTTTGTCGTAGCTCCACCCAATAAATTCAACAATACTAAAAATTGAAGACACAATCATCAAATTTGAATTCACACAGTCTTTTGTTGACATTCCTTTTGTTGTTGTGCTTGGAACTAAAACAATCCAGTGATCGCTTTCCACCAACAGATCCTTCATGATGAGATTTCACAACTAAAATATTTGTCCATTGAATTTGTTGATCTCTACCTATCTAATGTTTGGCATCTTCTTTCACCTCAATAATTGATCCTGCAAATCTCCCACTATAATACAGTTTACCATAGGCCCAAGAAACAAACACCTTAGTTGCAAAGGTATCACCTTCAAGATGTAACTACTTTGATACCAAATGTAGCCTCTAACCATGTACATAAATTACATACAAATGAATTCTTAGAAAAAAAAAAAAAGGCAATCGTGAGACTATAAAAATATACACAAATATTTTCTCTTGGAACCCAAAAATGGGAAAACTAGATAGATTTTTCATTACATTTCTTTCAATTTTATAATACATTATCTACATGTTGAATAATTCATAAACCCCAATCTGTTAAGCCTAGATTATAACACAATCGTAGTTCCCTTGACTAGATCTATGGAGAACCATGTTAAAGTCATGGGTGTTTTCGTCCACCTTCCATGGGTTTTCCCCCCATCCTGGTGTCCATCGAACAATTTTTGGGTCTGCCTAATTTTTTAAAATTATCTCTCTCTCTCGCTCTCTCTCTCTCTCTATATTATATATATAAATATATATATATATATATATATATATATATATATATATTATATATATATATATATATATATATATATATATATATTTATTTATTTATTTTATTTCTGCGGAACAACATAATAACTTCACCCGTTTAGTCGTGGAAAGAATACAACTCATTCCTAACATCTTTTGGTAGGTTTACACAAATAAACAAGAAAGTACATGACTACAAGTTTGTGGTAGATGATAGATTCAACAAGATGTGCATTCTCCTGCACTATTGAAATACCATCATTGGCAAAGGACATAGAAAAATTATTCTTTGAACAAGTGAGGGTGCATTTTTGGAAACCAAGGAGCATAATATTAGATAGGGACACTAAGTTTCTCTATGAATTTTTTACCATGTTGTGGGAGAATATAGACACAAAATTGAAGAGGCCTACAACATTCCATCCAAAAAAAATCACAAAACATAAGTAGTTAATAAGACTTTGGTACAACCTTTTAGGGGTTATAATTAGAATAATTTGAGAACATGGGATGAAGATATGTTTTATACATAACACCCATATAATAGATCATTCCATTCTTCAAATATTAATTTACCATTAGAGACTCTTTTTCGATACTTTCCACCTTCACCTTTGGATGTAGTATATAGACATCGAGGAGGCATGACATGATCTCAAAGGGGATGAATTAAGAGTTTAAAATATGTTGAGAATATTAATAAAATCCACTTACAAGCACAAGACTAACTAAATAAGTCACAAGAGAAAGAGAAGGCTATACATGATCAACATATGAAAAATAGGGCATTTAGAGTGGGAGACAAAATATGGTTACAATTGAATAAGGTGATGATATAGGGTCCTTGTAAGAAAATAAAGGATATATGATATATTCCTTTCAAAAACTTGGGAAAGGTGGGAGATAATTCCTGTAGAATCATCATGCCCCCATAAATGTATAGTTACTTAGTGGTGAATTTTGAAAAAAATTGAAACTTTATGAACCATCCATGTTGGATTAGGAAAATGAGTAGTCGTACAATGCCTAAAGGAATTACCTGTAACGATTAGGTACAAATATTAGAGGATGAATCTTTTTATAATATTTCTATAACCACAATACAAGGGTAGCATGACCTCTCAAATATTGGGTTGAAAGAACAAATTTCAGGAAGGGCTAATCAATAGTTGGGAGAAGGTAGAGGAAAATTTTCCTTAGCTAGTTCAGTAAACATTTTAGGGACCAAAAAGCCTCCAAAATTGGGTACATATCATCTATATTGGATATTATATATATATATATATATATATATATATAATATATATAATATAATATATATATATATAATATATATATATATATATATCATATCAATGTTTTATTGTGGAAAAATTAAAGGAATCCACTTATATGAGTAGTTTTACTACTAAGACCTAGTTTGAAGAATTAGGGTTTTAAGCCTTCTATGGATATTTTGAGGACTTAAGTGAATTTATGGGGGTAATAATTTACATATTAATCAACATACCTTGTGACATTATTATACACTTGAATACATTTTTAATGGTGCAATAATCAAGTCAATTGAAGTTTGTATCCCAAAGTTATGCCTCTCATAAGTTGACCTATCATGATTAACCATCATAATTTGAGAGGATGCCACAGCAATTCCTATCGCTAATGCAACATGGGCTAGCCACATTGCAAATATGAATAATACTATAACAATCAAATTTTTAACTCATGTTAAGAGTTGAAGGAATCAAAATTAATTAGTAGTTCACTTTAAACTGTTACAATTGGGCAGTCACGAAGAAAAGGGATTCCATTATATTTGAATCCATTTTATTCCATATTAGATAAATGGATCTAAATGTGGATAGAGATAAATAATAATATAGGTGGTTTATTTTTATATCATCACATGGGACACATGTCTTAGATAAAGACATTGACAATGCTCGCTCCTTTATATTTACATTATTTTCCATTTGAAACAAAAGAAAGTAGAGTAATATCACCTCCCAAGTAGGATTTCTGCTGAAAGGGTTTCCTAGAGTATAGATTGTTGTTCATTATAAATAGTGTGCATTTCTATTTGTGTGTTCTCCATTTTATGAATTTTATTTATTACACGCATAAAAAAAATCAGTAATAACATAATTAGAATATGAAGGAATTAAATCATCAAGATATATATTTTAATTTACTTTAATCGATATATTGTAACAAACTATGCATTGAAACATCCATGGAACTCTACTTATCAATATATGTGGACATTTAAGAGGACTCTATAAGGTCTACATCCAAGAAATATTTTATTATATTTGACCTAATCATATCTAGCTAGCATTTTACTACAACTAGAAAGGTTATCTTGTTATCAAACGAGTGTTGAGCACTAGAAAAGGTATGTATTTACCATTTATTTCTTTATATTTTCCTTTCAATCATAACTTCTTTACACTCTAAGATGGAAATATGATTAAAGAATTATGATAGAATTAAGGAGATTTGTGATTAATACAAAATGACTAATTATTGTCTTTTTCTATATAGAAAGTGAAGAAAATGGAAAATCATTATTCTCAAGGAAAAGACAAAACAGAAGCAACTATTGTCCCTTTGATAGGAAGCTGAATCTAGACGAGGAAATCAAGATCGGAGTGCATGGTATAGGAAAAGGAAGAGAAAATGTGGCATCACCGCAAGAGGACAAAACTATAATTGGATATCAAAGACCAAGCGAATCCCTCAGGATCCTTTGATCCTGAGGGATCACTATTTCGAAGCTTATCGGTACTCTTGATACCTCCACCTGGCCATTATAAAAAGGGACATCACTAGTAGCCTAGGGGGTAGACTTTATTGTCAATTTGTGGAACTTATTGTTGTAAACTTAAATTTGATCATCGACTCTCCTTGAAGAGAGATCGTTGTAAATCTGCCATTTATGATTAATTTATAACTTCTTCGTTGTTCCATCTTTTGATCCTGGAGTGACCATAGCAGTGCTTCCCTAATGGCTAAGGGCCCAAACCTAGTGGATCACTTGCTTCATGTATCATTATTTTATGATTACAGTCATGTGTGGTTTGATTTTCTTTGCATTCCCTTAACTTGCTTTATTTAGTAATCTTTCATTTCTGAACATGTCATTGAACTACTATGTTATATCAAAATCGTAATTGGATAGAAAAATTGTTATTTACAACTGAAATATTATGTTGTTCCTTCAAAAACAATATTGCATTGTCTAATTCAGATTTGGTTGTTTATTTACAATTTCTATTTCTGCTCATTTACAAATTGATATCACTATTTCCTTACAGATTGATGTTTTTGTCCATTTAACTACAATCCATTTACGATTGTGATTGTTGTTCATTTAACTGTTGTTCAATTATAATTGCAAATTCCCTTCCTTTATAACTGTGGTTAATGTCGATTAAGTTAGAATAAGATTACTGATTCAGGTACTCTAGATTCAATGTGTGTTTACACTTAATTAAGCTTGATGTTCATTTTTTGTAGATTTAATTAGGGTTGTTGTTCCTTTCTTAGATTGTTGTTCAGTCCCTTTCTTAGTTAAGGATAGTTGTTTGATTCCTTTTGGTTAAGATTGCTACTCCATTCATTCCTATAGATTAAGCTTTGTTGTTTGATCTTTTCAATAGATTCAGTTGCTGTTCATTTTCTGCTAATCAAATTGTTGTTTCTAGCATTTGCTTCAGTGAGGATAGAAATATCTACAACTGTAACAAACATTAAGTATTGTTGTCTAAGTTCTCATATTGGAGATCTTGCTTATGATTGATTTTCATTTACATAAGTTTACAAAGGAAAGAGTTATCATTACTGCATGCTTGAGTGATGATTATTGTAGTTTCTTGAATGAACGATTTAGTTACAAAGAATTCAAGTTTCTTGCCATTACAATTAGATTTTGTTTCCATCATTCATTTACTTTCTTTTGTAAGCACTATACTGCAAGCACTACTCTTGAACAAGCGACTGCCTTAAACTGAGTAAACTATTGAAATAAAAATTTGTACCTGGATTGATAATTAATGTAGGGTAAATAGGGGTTAAAAGACACCTTCTTATCGTTAAACATTTTGGTGTCGTTGCCAGGGAGAGTGTAGCCATTTGTTTCTTTTGAAAAGAGAGTAGTGTAAGTATGTGCTAGGAGAGAGTTAGGTTTTAAAAAAGAAATGTAAGAACTTGTGTACGGAGCATGTAATAGCCCTGCACCCCCCCTACTTTCCTCCAGATTTGTTGATTATTTTGGGTAGAAATAAGTATTTGATTTGTGTGCATGACTAAGCAGAAAAAGCCTGAAGAGGATCCCAAACAACTACCCAAACCTACTAAAGTGAAGGGACCAGTGATCCTCGGCCGGTTGATCTTTATAGACGATATCCTTAAAAAAGTAGAATCTTAGCCATCAGTAGGCCCTAGAAAAGCTACTTCTAGACAACCTACTAGTTCCCTTTGGGCCACAAAAATAGCATCTGTAGCCTTTGCTGAGGTGCACAGCCAAACACAGGAGCAAGATTTTCAATAAATTGAGAATTCTAGCTAAAAATGATTACAATAAGGGAACCTTAGTAATCTCTATGAAGGAGGAGGAGAAATAGGGTAAACCGAATAACCAACATCTCCTCTTGGAATAGTTCAGCCACTAAGCAACCCAGATAAGGGAACTGCTGTCAAAATCATCTAGAACAAAGATGAAGAACTTGAAAAGGTAAGATCCCCCCATACATTAGTTTAGCAAGGAACTCTCATCATCCCAGACAAAGGAAGTGTTGTTAAAGCCATACCTACTCCTTCTAACCAACCTAGGAATACACCCGTAGAAATCCTAGAAGGATATTGGCACATATTTGACCAAATGGCCCAGAACCAGCAAACACCCCAGACCTCTACACTGCAGTATCCCATTGTAGATACTTCTGTTAATGAACCTATGAAGGCCATTCCTTTTCAACATATTCCTACATTTCATGGCCTAACATTGGAAGATTCAAACACATTTTTATTTGAATTCGATGTACTGTGCAAGGGGTATGACTATACCATTGATCCCCAAAAGCTGAAATTATTTCCCTCGACACTAAAACGGGCTACTTTACAATGGTTTATGGGATTAGGTGGAGGTGTTATAAACGACTGAGATCATATGAAAGGTGCTTTCCTGAAGAAATATCAGGATTATTGTAGGTCTAGAGAATTAAAGGATGAAATATTTCAGATCAGAGCTAGACCTAATGAGACACTGGAAGAGTATGTTGAACACTTTCAGTAAAATCTTCATAGATTGCCTTATTCATGACTACCCTTACCTGACAATGTATTCAAAATGACGTTAATTAAAGGCATGAAGGAACAATGGCTTGAAAAACTAAATATCATGGGAAAGGGTGACATCTATCAAGAAAATTTTGCTGACATTATTGATTTGTGCATTAGGAGTTGATGATGTAGTACAAGGCTAGATACGGTGGAATGTGACATTCTCACAAGGGATAGCAAGATCTCTGGCGAGGAGTAACCTACATAGAAATTGGTAATTTACTGGAGAATTTCAAAACTGACATATTGGGGACTCTCACAACACAACTTGATATTATGCAAGCTAAATAGAAACAAGCAGAAGCAGAGCAAAATTTGGCAATATTCTGCCCTAGATGCAGAAAGAAACATAACCATAAAGAGTTCCCACTAGATGCAGTCCAAGTCTATGCTATTTGTACAAAAGAACACTCCATAGAGAACTACCCCTCACTCCTAGGTTTGAAAGAAGTATAGAAGGAAGCGGAGGAAGAATTAGAACCAGTGTACCTACTCAATCAGTGCTGTCAATGGAAGCCATGACAACCAGGTATGTCCTCCGATCCATCTTCTTTCCAACTTCCACAGTATCATGCTCAACACTATAATACAATGTGGCAAAATTAGCCACCATTTTCAAACTGGTCACAACAACCATTTCCTTCATCACCATGGCCAAATAAAACAAGCCAACCTAATTGGCCAAATTTTCCCTATTCTTCACCATATTGGAAAAACAATGCATATCCAACACAATGGTCCCCTCCCACTTCACAAAGTCAAGCCTGGCAGACAAACTGGAAAAGACTAATGAATTAGCTAGCAGGAACCATTCCACTCCCTCAACCCACACTACTAGTGCCATATACACTACAACAAAATCCCCAGTCCAACTTAAGACTGCAACTCCTAGCCCAATCCAACCCAAACCCAAATAATAGACTGGTTCAATCTATCCAAATAATTGAAACACTAGAACTAGAACTTGATCTAAGGGAGTGCAACGACCTTCAATTAAGGTTTGGGCGCATCATAGAAACTGAGGGAGATAAAAATGCTCAAGTTGAAAATCAATTACCCATAGAACAACCATTACAACAAGAAGATGTGGTCTGACAACAAACTCATGACCAAGCAACCACATCTTCTCCCCCATTCCTAGAACGATTAATCATACCACGCCCTATAGAACATCCTGATTTTGATATTCAGGGAGAACTAATTTTTTTTTATATAAAAATTTGACTCCTCCAAGCTATCCAAGATATCCCAATATATACAAAAACCATCAAAGGGTTAATTATCAAAGAGCTGAGGAGAATAAGAAATAACCCAACAGTCCAAGTGGTTAGCACCCTATTTGATCTGTTATTAGGAAGAGAAGCACCTATAAAATATGAAGACTCAGAGAATCCTATAGTGACAGTGAAAATCAATGGACAAACCTTTTAAAATGCCCTAGTTGATTTAGGGGCTACAATTAATATTTTAACAACCACCACTTGTCAAAAATTGGGCATTACATTAGTGGAACCGACCTCCACCTTACTGGAATTGGCTCACTGAACAGTGGTTGGACCAGAAGGTACACTTCATGATGTAATGGTATCCATAGATTCCTAGGAATATCCTACTGATTTTCTGATAATCAACCCAAAAAACTGATTGGATGGACATCCATTAATCTTAGGTAGACCTTGGCTTACAATTGTTGATGCTTACATTGGCTAGTGACAAGGTAATATGACTATATCTAGAGGGAGTAATATGAAGAATCTAGCTCTATACCCTCTATCCCAGCCAAGTGTAACAATAATAAAAACTAACAAACATCTCGTATCATACCTCACAAAAAATATTAGGTCCCCGTTAACCATAGAATATGCCCTCTATTTTAAAGATCAAATAGAGGATGATGTTATTAACAAATTCATTAACCAATCCGAATCTAGATCCCATGTACAATGTCACATGATACATGTAGCATTTGACAATGAACTAGAAGAAGATCCTCTCAAAGACACTCATGAATAGATAATACCTACTACCTTTGTTTGAAATAGCAAAACTATAGAGATTGAGCCAGGTAAAACCTTGAACATTAACAATAACCTCACTCATGAACAAGAAGAAAAGCTCATCCAACTACTGAGAAAATATAAGGAAGCTTTTGCATGGGATTATCTAGACATGAAAGGAATCGATCCCCAGCTGTGTATGCACCAAATTTATATAGAAAATTTTGTTAGACCCATTTTCCAATCCCAACGGAGACTCAAACCTCACATGAAAGATATTGTGAAAGCCGAATAACAAAAATCTTTTGGATGCAAACTTTATTTATCCAGTCTTCGATAGCAAGTGGGTCTCTCCTCTAGTAGTGGTGCCTAAAAAGGAATTGAAAGTGGATGATTTATGTATATTACAAAGAAATAAAAAAAGTGACCCAGAAAGACCACTCCCTTCCATTCACTGATCAAGTATTAGACACATTAGCAGGAAATAAAATCTTTTCTTTCTTCGATGGCTTTAGTGGATACAATCAGATTCAAATTGCCCATAAAGACTAGGACAAAACTACTTTTACCTGTCCTTGGGGAACATTTTCTTATAGAGTCCTACCCTTTAGCCTATGCAATTCCTCTGCCACATTTCAAAGGGCCATCCTCAACATATTTTCAAATTTAATAAATGAGGGGCTCAAAGTATACATGGATTATTTCACACCATATGGAGATGATTTTGAGCTAGCAATAGACACATTGGAAAAGGTGATGTAACAATGTATCACCAGCAGCCTCTCCCTGACCCATGAAAAGTGGTATATGATGATGACCAAAGGGGTCATCCTAGGTCATTATATCTCAGCGGCTAGAATATAGGTAGATCTAGCCAAAATTCAAATAATTTTGTTAATACCTACTCCTACCACACAGATAGAGTTATGCAGTTTTCTAGGATTTTCTAATTATTATAGGAGATTCATAGAACATTTTTCTCAAATAGCTTCACCTCTATATGAAATGGTAGGGAATGTTGATTTTGTTTGGACAGATAAATGCCACTGTGCTTTTTAGGATCTGAAAAAGTTTGTGTCAATAGCCCCAGTTCTTAGAGGCCCAAATTGGGACTTGCCATTTCAAATTTCATTGGATGCTTCAGACACAACTATTGGAGCAGTCCTTGGGTAGGAAGAAGACAAAAAACCATATGAAATTTACTATATTAGCAAGAATCTGTCTCTTGTTGAGCTAAAATATATTGTTACTGAAAAGGAGTTTTTAGCTATAATACATGCTATAAATAAATTTAGGCATTATATCACTGGATATCTTGTTGTTTTATATACAAATCACTCTGCCATAAAATACTTTGCAAATAAACCTCTTACAAATCGTAGAGTAACAATATGGTTGATTTTATTGTAGGAATTTGACATCACAATAAAAGTTGGACCTGAAAAAGCGAACCCTGTAGCTGATTTTCTGTCACGAATCTCAAAGCTAGTGGATGGAGTAGCAGTCGAAGATCAATTCCCAGATGAGAATTTGTTTGTTTTTACTATCAAGACACCCTGGTATGCTGATTTTGCAAATTATTTAGCAGTAGGAAAATTGTCAAAGCATCTAACCCGCAATGAACGAAAACAGATTGTGCAACGTAGTACTCAATTTTATTGGATTGGGGGCTACATTTTTCATACAGCGGTAGATATTCACATCAGAAGGTGCGTCCATGAAGATGAAATATTTGACATTCTGAAAACCTATCATGTTGGACCATGTGGTGGAAATTTTGTAGATTGAAGGACTGGCCACAAGGTTTTGCAAACAGGTTATTACTGGCCCATAGTCTTTAAAGACGCTAAGAAGTTTGTGCAAGCATATGACAGTTGCCAAAGAGCAGGACACACTTAAGAGTCCAACCTAATGCCTCTAAACCAACATTTAGTAATCGAACCATTTGAGTGTTAGGCACTCGATTTTGTTGGTCTGATCAACCCATCATCAAATCAGAAAGCATATATTCTAGTAGCAACATAATATGTTACCAAATGGGTTAAAGTAGAGGCACTTCCAAGAGCTACAAAGGACTCTGTGATTCATTTCCTATTCCAAATATTTGTGCGATATGGCCTCCCAAGGGACATAATCACTGTTGGAGGACCACAATTTGTAGGTAATAAAATCGCTGCAACATTAAGAAATTATTACATTCAACACAAAATTGCCACTCTGTATCACCCGCAGGCAATTGGCCAAGTAGAGAGCACAAATAAAGTGATAGAGGCAATATTGACAAAAACCATTGCATCTCATAGGCATGGTTGGGCTTCAAGATTGATAGAGGCCTTGTGGGCATATTGAACAATGTGGAGAAACACCACTGGTTATTCACCATATCAGCTAGTATTTGGAAAAGAACCCATCTTTCCAATATAGTTCGAAAACAAATATTAAGAACAACACATGAGATCGGTTTGGATTTAAATGAGGCCTAGACTAATAAATTATAGAAAATTAATGAGCTAGATGAAATTAGGCTCTCAGCTCTTCAACGCACTAAATTAATTCAACAGCAAAGAGTAGAATGTCATGACACTCTGATCAAAAAGAAAATATTCCATGAAGGAGATTGGGCACTCCTATATGACTCGATGTTTCAGGGTTTTTGGGGAAAATACAAACTCGATGGCTTAGACTGTATGAAATCCAGAAAGTGCATGATAATGGCACCATTACTTTGACTACTATTGACAGATCTAAACATACCTTTAAAGCAAATGGCCACCAAGTGTGACTGTACCACAAACTACTTACCCGAGAATCCTTTCACCAACAGTTTTGGGAAGATTCTGATATGCAGATTCTTGCTGAGGAAAATAATCCTTCATCAACATTGGTTTACTAAATAGTTTTATTATTTTTTAAACATTGTACATAAGTTTTTATTTTTTTCTTGTACAAACTACTTTCTGTACAGATTTTTGTATTTCTACTTTTTTTTGCATTTTGTTGCATTTTTGTTGTTCCTTTCCGAGGGAACAACGCTTTTGCATTTTTCTCTTTCTTTTCAAAGGAACAACATTTCCACCTTTTTTCTCTTCCTTTCCAAAGGAACAACATTTCTATCTTTTTTCTGTTCCTTTCCAAATGAGCATCACATTTGCATTTTGTTGTTCCATTCTGAAGGAATAGTTGTTTCGCACTTTTGTTGTTCCTTTCTAAAGGAATAGCACTTTCGCATTTTTGTTGTTCCTCTCTGAAGGAATAACAATTTCGCATTTTTTCTGTTCCTTTCCAAAGGAACAACACTTTCATTTTTTGTTGTTCCTCTCCGAAGGAACAATGCTTTTGCACTTTGGTGTTCCTTTACGAAGGAACAACAGTTTCTCACTTCTACTATTCCTTTATGAAGGAACAACACTTTCGCACTTTTGTTCTTCTTTTCCAAATGAACATCACTTTCATTTTCTACTATTCCTTTTCGAAGGAACAACATTTCTACATTTTTGTTGTTCCTTTCCGAAGGAACAAGACTTTCGTTTTTTCGCTGTTCCTTTCCAAACGAATAACACTTTTGCATTTTTGCTATTCCTTTCCAAAGGAACAACACTTTCGTTTTCTATTGTTCCTTTCTGAAGGAACAATATTTCCGCATTTTTGTTGTTCCTTTCTAAAAGAACAACACTTTCACATGTTTTTGTTCCTTTCCCAAGGAACAACACTTCTGCCAGATTGTTTTGTTGTTCCTTTCCAAAGGAAAAACTCTTCCGCCAGATTTTTTTTACCATTCCTTTTAAAGGAATAGCCCTACTTTGCATTTTTTCCTTTCTTCCATTCTTTCCGAAGGAACAACAGTTATGATATCTTAGGTTGTTCTGCCAAATGAGCACTACTTTATTTTGTGTTTGCTTTATTTGTTGTTCTGTTTAAAGAACAGTTGTTGTTACTCTTAAGGAACATCAGTTCCAAGTGTACTATTTTTCTTTTGCTTGTTGTTCCTCATAAAGGAACAAAGGTTTTTGCGTGCAGATATTTTTTTGTTGTCCCTCTTAAGGAACAACAATTGTTCCTTTTAAGGAGCAACACTTTTTGAGTCCATTTTTGTTTTTGTTTTTCATGTGTGCATGCTTTATCATTTAAAATATTTTTGTGAATAATGGTTCATTTAAGGCAGAGCTATACATTTATGCAAAAACACAAAAATTAGAGGATACTGAAATCAACAAATGAAAGAAAAATCATTATCTTTAGAGAAATTGCTTTGTACCAATAAGAAAAAAAGAGGAAAGGACACAACTATTTATATCACTTTGCTGTCTTTATTTTCACTAAAACCAATTTGATTGATTATTTTGATCATGTTGGTTCTTTCTTAAATATTCATAATTCTCTTTGATCATTATTATTGAATAAAAATAAGGGAATATTTTCCTATTGAGATGTTCACACTTCTTCCACCATCCCTACTCTTAAGGAGTGTTTAGCCATCTTTTGTATATAAATAGGGAAGTGCTATATAAAAGAAAAGAAAAAAACAAAAAAGACAAAAATATATATCTATATGATTACTAACATGATTTGTGAGATGAAGGATAGGGGGTCTCACTAAGGGCCAACCTACCATGATCATAATGAACCAAGTGAAATGGCATTCCCACTATGGCTACCACATAAGGGATATGATCCAAGAGGCATATTAAAAAAATAAAAAAGTCCTTGGAACAAGAGGTCTCATCATGAGCCGACCTACCCATCTTTCACTCCTTCCTGGTGAAGGGTAATGTGATTCATTTGGTTACCAAGCCAGGAAAATGGCCTTAATTCTAACATCGCACAACACTTTCCTAGGCATACACAAAGAATTATGGTTCCAAGGGTGAAACAAGCAACTCTGTCAAGGTTATGGACACCTCTGGGAAACAGAGCTCTGTTGATGGTATTGAAGTCATACTTTTCATACACCAATAGTCATTATAAACCCTTCTTCTTATATATTTATATTAATTTGAAACGAGATTATGTTATATAACCCTTTCGAACCTTTTATACATGAACATTTATAAATCAATCATAATGGTTAAAGTGGATAATGACTACATAAGGACTTTTACTTACGTCAGTTGTCCTATCCTCTATTTTCCGCATCATTTCGCAGCATTTCCATATCTATTAGCGATTTCCATCACAAGCCTTCATTTCAGTAATCTGCTGATTTTTTATTCATGTCATGGATATATACGCCATTCCTTTATTTTATTGTATGACTGCAGTCCAACATGCTGCTCCTTTATTTTCCGGCTGAGGATGGCCTATCACATTTTGAGGGGCCGTGGGTGACCTCCATAATATGATGGCATACATGTTGATTCCTTATTTAGATGCAATATGACTCCACCAAAACTCGGGAATAGCAAGGTTAACAGTATTGATATTTCCCAATATGAACAACTTGTTGTTCCAACACCATTTCTATGTTTTTTCTCTGTAAAAATAATAGTGTGCTAAAGCTTGAACAACTTGTTGTTCCATCGACATTTCTATTTTTTTCTCTGTAAAAAAAAGTAACAGTGTGTAAGCTTGAACAGAGATGGGAGGCAGATCGATACATAGCGAGTGAGAGGTGTTAATGATCTCTGATGCTACACATGAAATTTTAATAAGAGCAAGATGTATTGCCTACCTTAACCGACTACAATAGTCTAATGAGATGGTGGCCATTGAATTTCTATAGAATTTGCAAAAATATTGTTCAATGGTGAGGGGGAGGCAAATAACAGTAACAAAGGTGATAATTTCTGAAGTATTGGGACTGCCAGCTATTGGACTAGTATGGACCCAGAAGAAAGTGAGACTTCAAGATGCTATAACCATATTCCAGGACAGAGGAAAAAGCCTTACTGTCAAAGGAAAAGGAGTTATGCATGCAACCCTAGGACAACCATGGGCAGAATTAGCCTGGATTGTGTAAAGCTACATCACCTACGATGGCAGAAAAGGCGTGGTAAGACCACGCCATCTCAAACTATTAGTTGTGTTAAAACAAAAATATGCTGTAAATTTGCCCACATACTTAAATTCTTTATTGCATGATGCTGCTCAAAGTATGAGAAAATCTTGTCATGTAGAAAGGATAGTAAGTAATCATGACTTAATTTAGCTAATAGTCAATTACAGTCTCGCTTAACAGCAAAGTAGTTGGGAAGAATTGATATTCTCAATAGATGGGGGATTGGCCTTATGAGCCCTAAAATTAAAGAGAATCGGTAGCACACCAATGAGACCGCAGAAACGAAGACAGTTTTCCAGATTGGGGAGAAGCAGAGGAATCTTGTGAAATCCCCAAGAAAGCAGTAGCGAGCCAATAGAGATATATGACTCAGAGGAAAAGCAACCCCCACAACTTGAAGGAGAGGAAAATGAAGAAGAAGAATTAGAAGAAAATGAAGAAGAGGAACCAGAAGAGGAAACTGAGCACTCCAGTGAGGAAGAAGGGGAGGAAGTAGATCAACCTAGTGAAAGATCATTACAAAACCCTCTACAAGAAGATGAATTGGGCCAAATTTTGGCCAACATGGGGGAGTACATCTAGCCCCACAACCCACTTAACCTCAATATTGAGGTAGGACAATCACAGGAACACTCTGCTCACAGTCGGAGTGCATCCAAAGAAATGCGTGATGAAGAAGGAGTAGAAGAAGAAGTCGCTCGGGAAATAGCAGATCAACCTAGGGTTTCCATCCCTGAGAAACTTGATCAGTAGGACGAGAACACTGAGGAAGTGTTCCAAGAAGAAAACATGGAAATAGCACAAGGCGAGGGTACAATCCCTGAAGAACAAAGCCTAGGCCCAAGAAAAGAAATAGTTGTTCCTTCAAAGAAAATGAATGAAATCCAAAGGCTATGAAAGGAACAACAAAGACCACTAAATGTAGTTAAACAACTTAGACAATAAATAAGGGTCCTAAAAATGGGGAGAATCTCAAAAAGAACCCCTGGAACAAAGGATGCAACCACCCATATGGAACCCCATAAAATGAAGAGCAAAAGAACTCAAACTGAACCCATTATCATTTAGGACCATAAGGAACAATATGCAGCATTTATAAATGCACAGGACCAAATAGAAGAGACACCAGTCTGTGATAAGGATGTCCAGATAGAGGAATTGTCCTCTAATATCACGACTAACCAGACAGTTCATTAGAAGGAAACACAGACTATAGGAACGAGATGTCATAGTAAGGATATCCAGGTGGATCTCTAGCCCAAAAATGTTATGATGGACAATGATCCGATGATAGTGAGACTTCAAAAAGCTCTAGCACAGGCCCAACAATTGATAGAAAATCTCATAGAGGAAACTGTTCCTTAGGAGAAATATCAGAAGTTACAACAACAAGTAAAGAACATCAATGCATCGGAGAGCGAGGCCTTCGATAGATAGCGAAGGGTGGAGGAAAAAGTTAAAAAGGTGACAAATAGACTATTATGGGTCAAATGGATACCTTATACACTGATGTTCTAGCATGTAGGGCACCTGCCAAAAATTATGCTTTGCTTTTGATGGAGAGGTACTTACAATTAAAAATTAAGGCTGTCAAGGCAGGGGTGTCTATAGAGTTAAAAACTATTGATGATTACATAAACTGTTGTAAGCATTATGGGGTAAAAGTCCAACGATTGCTATGTGAGTTTTATTTGTATAATCTTGTGTTGGACGGTGAAACGGAAGAAAACTCTAGCCCTTTTGTGGGTGATATCCAGCTTTAGGCATTCATCTATTTTGTTGTTAACCAGATAAGGTGGCTTAAAGCCCATAATACCTTTCAAAGATAGGAGAACAGGTTAGATCTGTGGGTAAGGGGTGAACCAAGAAACCCATTACGACTGTGGAATAAGCATAGAAGCTTAATGAGAAAGTAGGGTGTGATCCAGACATTGGGACCCATTCACACAGCAGTTGTCCACCAAGGGGTAGAATACTTCCTAGCCATTAACAACCTTGCTATAATAGTAGCTAAACTCTGATATAAGACTTCCAATTGGAATGTTCAAGATAGAGAGCCATTCAATTACAAAAATTTTAAGTTAGCTGTTGATACCCTGGTTACCTATAGTAACCTCATCATGAGAGAGGGCCCACAATGGTTAGGCTGCTGGTTTTGAAGTCCAATCATCTGGTACATGCACCAGGGTATAAATACCTATATGAATTTCCTGAAGGCCAAACAGGGCATAGTTTTGAAGCTTTAGCTAGAAATCATTGTTTTAGACCATTGCATGAAAATCCTTCTCCAGCCTATTCCCTAACTACCTTGCATGCAAATTACAATGTTTTCATGAGGGCCTGAAAAAGGGTAAGCAGGGGGTGTGTTGAGCACTGGAAAAGGTATGTGTTTGCCATTTATTTCTTTATGCTTTTCTTTGAATCATAACTTCTTTACACTCTAAGATGGCAATACGATTAAAGAATTATGATAGAATTAAGGAGATTTTTGATTGATACAAAATGACTAATTATTGTCTTTTTCTATACAGAAAGTGAAGAAAATGGACTATCGCTATTCTGGAGGAAAAGACAAAGCAGAATAAACGATTATCTCTTTGACAGTAAGCCGAATCCAAATGAGGAAATCGATATTAGAGTGCATGGTCCATGAGAAGGAAGAGAAAACGCGGCATCAGCGCAAGAGGACAAAACCATAACTGGAGATCAAAGACAAAGCATATCCCTTAAGATCCCTTGATCCTGAGGGATCGTTGTGTTAAAGCATACTGATACTCTTGATACTTCCACCTCGCCATTATAAAAACGGACAACACTAGTAGCCTAGGGGGGCGGATTTTATTGTCAATTTGAGGAACTTATTCTTGTAAACTTAGCTTTTATCATCAACTCTCTTTCAAGAGTGATCACTATAACTCTACCATTTATGATTAATATATAACTTCATTGTTGTTTTGTCTTGTGATCTTGGAGTAACCACAACAGTGCTTCCCTGGTGGCTAAGGTCCCAGTCCTAGTGGATCACTTCTTTCCTGTATCATTATTTTACAATTACAGTCATGTGTGGTTTGATCTTGTTTGAATTCCCTTAACTTGCTTTATTCAGTAATATTTCATTTCTAAACATTTCATTGAACTGCTCTGTTATATCGAAATCATAGTTGGATAGAAAGACTGTAATTTACAACTGAAATATTATGATGTTCCGTCTGAAACAATATTGCATTGTCTAATTTGGATTTTGTTGTTTATTTACAGTTGCTATTGTCGTTCATTTACAGATTGATATCACTATTCATTTACAGATTGATGCTGCTGCCCATTTAGCTACAGTCCATTTACAATTGTGATTGTTGTTCATTTCGTTGTTGTTCAATTATAATTGCAATTATTGTTCCTTTATAACTGTGGTTAATGTCCATTATGCTAGAATAAGATTATTGATTCAATTACTCTAGATTCACTGTGTTTTTACACTTAATTATGTTTATTGTTCAATTTCTGTAGATTTCATTATGTTTGTTGTTCCTTTCTTATATTTTTGTTCAATCCCTTTCTTAGTTAAATATAGTTGTTCAATTCCTTTCGGTTAATATTGCTGCTCAATTCGTTCCTATAGATTAAGCTTTGTTATTCGATCTTTTCAATAGATTCAGTTGTTGTTCCTTTTTTGCTAATCAAATTGTTGTTTCCAACATTTTCTTTGATGAGGATAGAAAGACTTAAAACTATAACGAACATTGACTACTGTTGTCTAAGTTGTGAGATTGGAGATCTTGCTTGTGATTGATTTTCAATTACATCAGTTTACAAAGGAATGAGTTATCATTATTGTATCCTTGACTGATGATTGTTGTAGTTTCTTGAGTGAATGATCGAGTTACAAAGAATTTAATTTTCTTTCCATTACAATTAGATTTAGTTTTCAGCATTCATTTACTTTTAATTTT
This sequence comes from Pinus taeda, assembly GCA_000404065.3. NCBI lineage: Eukaryota > Viridiplantae > Streptophyta > Pinopsida > Pinales > Pinaceae > Pinus > Pinus taeda. The sequence continues at coordinate 96,821 of APFE030817995.1, read as the reverse complement.
GTAAGCACTATACTGCAAGCATTGCTCTTGAACAAGTGACCGCCTAAGACTGGGTACACTCTTGAGATAAAAAATCATACATGGATTGATAATTAATGTAGTGTAAATATGGGTTAAAACACACCTTTTTATCCCTCAACAACTAGCTCGCAAAGTAGAAGAAAAGATAGATCAACGATTTCAAAATCAGCCTCCTCGAGTGGGAAACATCCTTTACATTACACAATTGAACAACTCTTGGATGATACAAATGACAAAACCTCCTTTCTATATATAGGAGTCTAAGGGGTCATAATATAATTAGGCTGACATAACAGTAATAATATAAGGGCACAAAAATAACAATAGTGGGCTTCTATATGGCACACTAATAACAATATCTGGACAATAGGGGCACACAATAACGATAAGAGACAAAATGACAATAGTAATGGGAGAATCACTAATATTAGAGGGACCTAACTGTTGGCATTATGATACAGTTGTTGTCATTGATGGAAACTCACATAGATGACAGTTCACAGTGGAATAGGTTAATAGCAAAAGGCTCTAGAGATTGAAGAAATAGAATGGTTTAAGAACTATATGCTGGCTCACTTTGTCCAAGTAGCGTATACACATAAGTCGAAATAAAAAAAGGCATGTATATGTATGCACACACTTTCACAAGAGGAAAAGTGGGTATGAGTTGGAAAATCAAAGAATTTCAAGTGTAAATAATATCAAAGGTCAATACCATGTTATTGTCCCACAATATTGAGCGAAGTAATGAATATTTGATCCCGTCCAAGAATACCTCAAACTCTAAGTGTTGTTTTGGTTTGAGGTATTAAGAAAGGTAAAAGCTATATAAAGAGGAGAAGATCAAAGTGCCAGGTGTGCAATTGTAAGGGTTTCACAAGAATACTTCTATCTGAAGTATGTTTTATGTTGCAGGGGCTATGATTATGATATGATCTAAAATATTTTATGCACCTTGAATTCAATGCTGGATCAGGATCATGAGACCTGAAATAAATTTTCATTGAATTATTTGATACAAGTTGGGCTAGATATGATTACTAATGCATGTTTTATTATGTAAATATTATGATCTAGGTATGACTGAAGTTTGGAACAACTATGAATTTTTAAGTTAGTATTCTCATATCTATACACTGGTTCACCTTGGTGAAGGCACTTATACATGTTGGTTCAGTACTTCAAAGTAGTGTATGCATTATGAAATATGACGTTTGAAGTTCCAGTTGGTTCTAGTTGTTGATGCAAAGTTCTGGGTTCTGCTCTGTGTTATGGTGACAGCGTTGTGAATGTTCAGATTGATTGATTGTGATTTGCTTCAATAATGATGGGTTTTCAGTGATTGGCTATATTCTAGTGGTGATTGATTTTGAACTTCAATGTTACTGATGGGTCTAGTATGAAAATTGGATGAGACTTGGCCTTCATATTGTGTTTTTTTGTACTAGGAGTATCCATTCTAAAAATTTATGGAATGTGGTTTGTGGAGGAATAGAAAAGGTCGTATCCTTCTGTAGGCCAATGCCTATCTACTCGTAAACATATTGGCTAGTATAAGGGATAGGGGGTTGTAGCTCCCTTCTAGTAGAAACTTGAAAATGAGTGAAGGTTGGATCCTTCTGTAGGCCGGTGCCAACATACTAGTAAACATATCAGCTAGTACAAGAGCTGGGGGGTTGTAACTCCCTTCCAATAGAAGTTGAAGAATGGGGAAACGTTGTAACCTTTTGTAGGTGGGTGCCTATGTATTGGTATGAGTCTGCACCAGTACAAGATTGTAAACAAGTTTTTCTTATATTAAAAGAAGAGAGAGACGACAATAGCAGGTGGTTTTTTATCCTCCATTAGGTTTCCACCTTAAATATTGGTGATCATGTGTGCTTCTTATGTGTGATTTCTTATTCTATTCTTACTGCACATGGTTACTATTTAAATGGTTAATTAAGTATTGATGCACTGATTAAAGATAAACAGATGATGAATTAACTGAATGATAAGTTCACTGGATATACACTGGTTTCCTTAGAACAATTGCATGCACATGCGAGTTCTGTTCACTGAAGTATCATATATAAATTTGATTATGAAAATAAAAATTTAGTAAGTTGATAATACTGATTCACCCCCTACCCATCTCAGTTTTATTTCCAACAATTGGTATCAGAGGAGGTCCTTCAGAAGAAGCTTGATTGCTTGAAGGGAGATCTTTCAAGATTAACAATCACGAAGGCATGGGATCTATCAGACCACCAATCTTCAATAAGTACAAATTGGTATATTTGGAAACACAAACTAGAGCTTGTCTTCAGTCACCTGGAGCTGATGTTTGGGCAATTGTGGAAAGAGGATACCAATATCCAGCAGCAGCCCCCATGGATCTAGCTGAAAAGAAATCATATGAAATCAATGCCAAAGACTTTAATGCTTTATTTGGAAGTCTATCAAAGAAGAATTCGTCAAAGTCATGTAGTTCAACAGAGCCAACGAAATATGGGACAAAATCATTCAGAGGTATGAAAGATACTCCCAGGTAAAACATGCTAAACTTCAAACTCTCAGAATCTAGTATGAAACTCTTAAGATGCATAGTGATGAAGGAATTTCTAGTTATTTCTTATGAGTATTTGGGATTCTAAATCATATGAGAAATCTAGGTGAAGAAATAAAAGAAGCTACTATAATTGAGAAAATTTTGAGATCTTTGCCTTCTAAATATGAGTCAAAAGTATCTCCCATTAAAGAAAACCAAGATCTACAATCTTCTACTATTGTTCAACTTCATGGAATTTTAGCTGCCCTTAAAATGAGGAAACAAGGTCCATCAAAAATCAGAGAAACCGCTTTCAAAGCTTCTGCAAAAGGAAAAGAAAAGGGAGATCTCAAAGAATTAGAATATATATGAGAAGAAGAAGAGGTAAACTTTGTGAAGAAACTTCAGTGGGGTTCCAAAATATTTAGAGGTAAGGTTCCCTTCAAATGTTTTCCTTGTGGAAGAGTTGGTCATGACGTTGCTAAATTCCCTCATGACAAAAGAAAAATTTATGCAGAAGGTAATAGGAGCCATTATACTCATGAAGATAGTGATTCCATGTCTAATAATGATGAAGATGATGAACATCTCAAAATACTCATGGAATATGGAACTGATACCTTAGAAAAGGAATATTTCCTTAAAGAAATCACTCAACTCAAAATCTGTTAGGCAAAAAAGGATACAATCATAAACACATTCACACATCAACTCACTGAAAAGGACAAGCACAATGAAGTGTTAGAATGTGAAGTAGTAAGTCTAAGAAAACAACTTGAGAAGACAAAAACTCTGAATCTTAGATTTTCTAATGGATCGGAAACGTTAGATGAAATCATCAAAGTTTATCATTCTCATCTTATAAACATTGGTCTTGGTTTTCATGAAACTATTTAAGGTGAATCTAGCTCACAATATGAGGTAAGGAACTTTAATGCAAAATTTGAAATGCTTAACAAGGAGATAAGAGGTCAACCCCATCAAAAGCCAAGGAAAGAAAGAATTCAAAGAAAATCATTTCCTCCTATGTAAGGGATAATTGGTTCTTTCCTCTCACAAATAATGTTGAATGTTTAATATGTCATAATTTTGAACATGTTGCAGCTAGATAAAGAAGTAGAATCGTTCAAGATTGTCACACAGAAAAAAAATCAATTTCTAGTTACTTTAAGCGATAATGTTTTTCTTGCAATATATTTGGTCAGAAAGCTATTTATTGTGATAAAAGGAATATGAAACATGTAATATGTTATGCATGTAACAAGTTTGGACACATAGCAAAGGAATGTAGGAGAAAAGTTTGGCCACCATACCAAAAGGAACAAAAATCATCACAATCCAAGGTATTGAAGAAGAAGGAATTGTTGTCGAAAACATGTGGCATAGCTCAATATACAAAAATAACAAACCAAAGGCTAGTTGAAAGTGTAAAAATTTATTATTCCAATTCTCATAAGTATTTATTATGAAGACAAGTTGTGTATATACGTGAGTTAGAAGCTACACAATCACGTATATGGTCTTTTCGAAAAAAAGCAACGGGACAAAATCGAGAAAAGGGGTTTGATATGGTTCAGTGAATTATCAATTATATGTTCTTTTGTGATTGATGATGTTTATAGTCTACTGATGATATGTGGAAGTGTTTTTGGCCCTCATAAGCTGTCAATAATTTGATGAATAACTAGTTGATGATGATGCCTTGATGATTTTACTAACAAATGCAATGATCAACCCCAATAGTGAATGGTTGGAACAAGCTCAACGGGAGAATATGATACTAATAATGTATTGTTGGCATTATATTAGAAGACCTTGGTACATTATGATGCTGATATTTCTTAATCCACATAGTTTTTTTGATTCAGATGACTCTTCTAATGATGGACATTTATAGGTTGTTGATTTTAATGCCACTGAAAATGCTTATGGTGCAGATCATATATCGTGTACGATAGTTTCTAATGACTATCATGGTATTATTTATATTTTTCGTCCTTGTTATAAATGTCATGTATATCATTTGATGTAAAGGTCATGTAAAGACTTATGATGTAGCCCCACTATGCATGGAATGAATGATGTAATAATTACAAATTCTTAATCATGTATGAACATTTGGTATATCCCCACATGGTTGGGTGATTGATGTATGTATGAGTTATTGATGATAGGAAGGTCATAGTCACTTAGTTGAGTAATAGATTCATGTACTTCATTTTCACATCCATCAAAGATTATGGTAAAATCTTAGGGAGAGCATGATTAGAGAATTCAGCATGTGTAGAGAATCCTTAATAGGGAGAATATCTTGGTCTGCCCTTTTCCCTTGATGTCAAAGGTGAAGAGTATCTTGGTGTTGTGGTTTCCATCAAGTAAAATTGGAGATATTATTGGCATTATTATACAAATGTTAAGGGAAACTCACATACATGACAATTCACAGTGCAACAGGTTAACAACAAAAGACTACATAAATTGAAGAAAGAGAATGGTTTAAGAACTATACGTTTGTTTAGTTTGTCCAAGTAGCTTATACATGTGGTTCCACATAAGAAAAGGCATGTATAAGTATCCACACACTTTCACAAGAGGAAAATTGCGTATGAGTTGGAAAATCAAGGAAATTCAAGAGTAAAGAATATCGAAGGTCAACACCATGGTATTAGCCCATAATATTGAGTGGAGTAACTACTATTTGATCCCTTCCAATAATACCACAAGCTCTAAGTTTTGTTTTGATTTCAGGTATTGAGAAAGGCCAAAAAATATATAAGGAGTAGAAGATCAAAGGGCCAGGTGTGCAAGTGTAAGGGTTTCTTAAGAATACTTGTATCTGAAGCATATTTTATGTTGCAGGCGCTATGATTATGATATGGTCTGAAATATTTTGCGCACCTTGAATTTAATGTTGGATAAGGATCATGAGACCTAAATTGACTTGTCATTGAATGATCTGATATTAGTTGGGATAGATTTGATTGATAATGCATGTTTTGTTTTGTAAATGTTATGATCTCGATATGATTGAAGTCTAGAAGAACTATGAAGTTTTAAGTTAGTATTTGCATATCTATACACTAGTTTTCCTTGGTCAAGGTGCACATACATGCTAGTCTGGTACTTTGAAGTAGTGTATACATTATGAATATGATGTTTGAAGTTGCAGTTGGTTCTAGTTGTTTATGCAAAGTTCTAGGTTTTGCTCTGTGTTCTGGTGACTATGTTCTACTGACAGTGTTCTGAATGTTTAGATTGATTGATTGTGATTTTCTTCAGTGATGATGGGTTTTCAGTGATTGGTTGTATTCTAGCGATGATTGATTTTGAAATTCAATGTTGTTGATGGGTCCATTATGAAAATTGGATGAAACACGACCTTCATATTGTGTTGTTGTGAACCAGGAGTATCCAATCTGAAAATTTATGAAACGTGATCCCTGGAGGAAGAGAGAAGGTTGTAGTATTCTGTAGACCAGTGGCTACATACTTGTAAATATATAAGCTATTACAAGAGAAAGGTAGTTGGATCTCCCTTCTAGTAGTAGCTGGAAAATGAGTGAAGGTTGGAGCCTTCTATAGGCTAGTGTCTACGTACTAGTGAACGTATTAGCTAGTACAAAAGCTGGGGGTTATAGGTCCCTTCTAATAGAAGTTGGATAACAAGAAAAGGTTGTTGCCTTCTGTAGGTGGGTACCATCATACTGGTATGAGTTTGCACCAGTACAAGATTGTAAGTAGGTTTTTCTTATATTAAAAGAAGAGATAAATGATAGCACCAGATGGTTTTTCTCCTGTGTTGGGTTTCCACCTTGAATATTGGTGTTCATGTTTGTTTTTTATGTGTGATTTCTTATTTTGTTATTAATGCACATGGTTATTATTTAAATGGTTATTTAAGTATTGATGCACTGATTAAATATCAATGAATGATGAATTAACTAAATCATAAGTTCATTGGATATACGTTGGTTTCCTTTAGAACTGTTGTGTGCAGGCATGAGTTTCCTTCACTGAATTAGTGTATATAAATTTGATTATGAAAAGAAAAAGTTAGTAAGTTGATAATAATAATTCAACCCCCCCAAATACTATCTCTAACACTAACATGCCCCTCTCCTTCAAGAAAGGGTTGTCTTCAATGCTTGAGTAGTTATGGATGCTTCTATATAAAATTATCATCCTCCCATGTGAAATCTAGAAGAGGTAAGTTCTTCCACTTAATGAGATACTTTGAAATTGCTCAATTTTGTAGCATTCAAGTTCTTATTTTTGTGAGTGCTTCAGGTTCTAATATGATTTTTCCTTCCTCATAAAGTTCTAGCAATATTGTTTGAACTAGGATCTTGTCACCTACAACCTTCTTTAAGCATGAAACATCAAAAACAGAGTGCACTCAGGAATCTACATGAAGCTTCAATTTGTATGCCATAGTACCAATCTTTTACAACACCCTATACGGACCATAATACTTTGGTGATAATTTATTATCCTTCCTATCTTGCTTGAGGTACATTTGTTTATATGGATGTTGCCATAGAAATTCCTAGTCACCTACATAAAAAAATTATTTCGTGATGATGTTGATCTTCTCGTTGTTTCATTCTATTTTCTGCCAAAGTGAGGTTATCCTTTAAGAGTTCGAGAACTTGTTTTTGATGCTCAATGTGATCTTCCACTACTTGAACCTTCAAATTTTATCTTAAATATGATGTGATGGATGGTGGATGATATCCATCAAATGCCATAAATGGGTTCATTTTTGCTATAGTATGGAAGGAAGAGTTATACCACGATTCAACTAGAGCCAACCATTTGACCCATTGTGTATGTTTACCAGATACAAAGCAACGAAGATATCCTTACAAACATTTGTTTACTATCTTAGTTTTCCCATTAAATTGAGGATGATAAGATGAGATATGAGCTAACTAATTACAATGACAAGAAAATAATTATGTCCAAAAATTTCCAATAAAAATGGAATCTTTGTTACTTACAATAATCTTTGGGTTCCATGTAGCTTTTGAATTGTTTCCATAAATGCAGTAAAAGCTATATTGGCTTTAAATGGATGAGATAATGCACAAAAGTGTGCATACTTGGTAATTCTATCAACTAACACCATGATGACACTCTTTCCTTCAGACTTGGGTAAACCTATAATAAAATCCATTGAAACCTCCTGCCAACATTGGATTGGAAAGAATAAAGGTTGTAGTAGACCTGAGGTCTTCATTGTTTCAAATTTATTTTGTTGGAAAGCCAAGCATTCTGCCACAAAATTTTGAGTATCAAACTTAAGGCCATCCTAAAATAATTCCTTCTTAACCCCATGGTAAGTTTTTAAAAATCTCGAGTGCCTTCCTAAGGGAGAGGTGTGCAATTCCATGTGAATCATTTATTTGAGTTGGGAATTTTTAGATAGGTATAAGTGATATTTGTACCATAACTAATCATCTTTCCAGGTAAATGTATCAGATGTACTGCGATCTTGTTATAACTTTTGAATGCCTGCCCACAATTCTTTGTCATTCTTCCATTCATCCCTTGCTTTGTTTATCCAATGTAGTTGGATGATAGAAATGGTGCACAACAATGCTTCCACATCATCATCCTTTCTTAAGAGTGAATCTGCCACAACATTTTTCCTCCCATTTTTGTAGATGATTTCAAAGTCATAACCTAACATCTTTGTGACCCATTTTTGCCGCACTTCTGAAGATAATATTTGTTCTGAAAATTATTTAAGACTATCATGATCTGTTTTTACCTTGAAGTGTCTTCCTATTAGGAAGGGTCACCATTTCTTATGTGCATGTAGTATTACAAAAATTTTGTTATCATTAAAAAGAAATGGGTCTTTATTCTTACATTAAAACAACACCAATTCTATTTCCCAAGGCATCACATTCCACAAGAAAGGTTTTTGTGAAGTCTACATAGATAGGACTCGTGCTTGGCACATTTCCTGTTTAATATGTTCAAAGGCCTTCATTGCTTTTGGAGTCCATGAAAATGCATATTTATTCAATAATATTGTTAGAGGTGTTGATATTCTCCCATAATCCTTAACAAACTTGTGATAATGCATTGTCAATGTGATAAATCCTTGCAGATTCTTTATGGATGTGGGGACTTTCCATTCCTTAATTTCTTTAATTTTGCTAGGGTCTTCGTTAACAACTTCATGAGATACAATATGGCCCAGATATTTCACCTCTTTTACTCCAAAGAATCATTCGAAGATTTTTGCATATAATTGCTTCTCCTCTAATAATTTGAGCACCTTGTCAACATGTTGAAGATGATCCTTCCAAGACTTGTTGTAGATTAATATATCATCAAAACGTACTAACACAAATTTTGTAAGGAAGGATTTGAAAATGGAATTCCTTAAACCCTGAAATGTAGAAGGTGCATTGGTAAAGCCAAAAGGAATGACCAAAAAATCATAATGACCCCCATGAGTTCTAAATGTTTTTTTCAGAATGCCTTCAGTCTTCACTTTGATTTGATGATATCCTGAACTAAGAAATTGATCCATGCAATTCTTCAAATAATCCATCAATGACAGGAATGGGAAAATTGTCTTTAGTATTGAGCTTGTTGAGTTCCCTATAATTTGGACACATGCACCATGATCCATCCTTCTTGTGCACAAATACAACTGGAGTAGAGAAATAACTTTGACTAGGTTGAATTATACCAACCTCTAGCATTTATGCAACCATACGTTCAATTTCACTCTTTTGGGCATAGGATATCTGTAAGGCCTGATGTTTGGAGGAACACTTCCTAGAATCAAATGAATAGAATGATCATGATCAAGAATATGTGGGAGGCCTTCGGGAGTCTCAAGCACCTTGTAATGATTGTCTAAAACCTTTTGGAGATCTAGAAAAATAGATGATTTCGATATGGGAAACTCTGGCGAACATAATTGTGCAATTACGCATCATTGTTCTTTCTTTAGAAGGTTTGTCATTCCGTTAGAGCTGATTATCTCTCCCAGTTTCCCTGTGATACCCCTTAATTCAACTTCCTTTCCTTCCAGGAAGAAATTCATGACAAGTTATTGAAAATTAAAAGTTTTGGAAGATTGTATTCATTGGACTCCTACTACAACATCATCACCGCCCATTGGAATGGAAAGCATTGGGTTATTCAATATATATTCTCCCATGGATTGCTTGATATTGTGGCACCATACAGAGAAATTTACGGTTCCTCCACTTGCAACCATCACTTGACACTCTGGTGTTGGATATAGGAAACAATTCAATTCCTTGGTTATCTTACAGTGAATAAAATTATGGGTACTACCCGAATCAATAAACACTATTACCTTTTTTTTCTTGATATGTCCTTCTATAATGATAGTTTAAGGAGTGATAATCTAGGCGAATGCATTAAAATATATGACCGGATTCATTTTTTCTTTCTCTAGGGTTTGTTCCTGGTGTATATCCTCTTCTTTTGATGTTTCGTATTCTTTTTCTTCTCCTATTGACAATCTATGTAAAATAAATTCTTCTCAGCACACTTATGACCTTTAGTGTATTCTCTATCACAACTGTAACAAAGCCATTTTTGTCTTTTTTTTTCCAATTGTTGTGGTGTTAACCTTGTAGGTTGTGTAAGGTTAGGGGCCACAACACTTCGATCTTTATAGTTGTGAGTGGCAGGCTTCGTTGTTGCCATAATTTTTCTTTCCATTTTTCTTGCCAGCCTAAATGCCTTCTCCAATGAATCAAGTACCCAATGGTGGACCTCATGTTGGATGCTATCCTTTAAATTCCCTATGAACACATCAATCATTTTCTCCTCTAGAATACCTTTACCCTTATATTCAATTTTTCGATATCCTCAATGTGTTGCATGATTGAACCCTTTTGTTTGATATTTTTCAATTGGCTAAAAAAGATGTTTCTTTTTGTATCCTCATAATGTGCTAGCATTTTATTCCATAAATTTTTCAAAGTAATAGTTCTTTTATGAAAGAAAAGGCATTGATACCATACAAACTAATTTGGTTCCAAATATAAAGTTTCAATGCGTACCTTTTGTGTGTTTTGCACATTATGGAGATCGAAATATTGCTCAATTTGTAGTATCCATGTTACAGGAGATCCTTGCCACCAAACTTCCTCATATCAATCCTTGCAACATGGTGTGGCTTCAATCCAAGATTAGAGTCTATGAAATCATGATTAGGATTTCTTTTTCTTTCATCACGAGTTTCCTTTACTACCATTTTTCCATTACTAAGAATTTCTTGTAGAAACTTTGTGAAATCTATATTCAAACCTTCCCTGTTGCATTTATGTTTTGCTTCTATCTTAGCTTCCATGCCATCCATCTTATATTCAATGCCACTCATCTTAGCTTTCGTGCCTTTTTCTAAACCATCCATCGTAGCTTCTGTTAATTTTTGTGAGAGTGCAATTTGTTGCGCTTGGTCTCGTAATTTTGATATATCATGTTGCATTTCTTCCCCTTCTTCATGGTCCATGCTAGAACTCTCAGGTTGCTTACTATGTGTTTCTATTTTTTTCTTTCGGGCATCAATTAGTGATAATTATGCTTCACTATGTCCCTTGAATTCCTTCAAACTAATTTTTGAAACCAAACTTATGCAAAATTTTAAAAAGACTATACACATTTTTTGGCGTTGTAGGAGCTCAATAATGAATTTGTTGTATCTCTGTAATTTCAAACGTCCCAAGTCTCAAATTATACCCTATGGTAGCTCTTTGCATCTTCGTTCCAACCCCTCAATTCTAATCAAGATTGGATTCTCTAAGAAAGAGTTATGGAAAATCTCCCACGATGATCTGTTTATAGACTACTTCAATAAAGCGAACTTGTATGAAGTGCCACACATCATTGTTTCGACCTTCAAACCTAAAACTGATAGACATAACACTATAGTCCATACTCCTTCTATACCTATTTACACAATTTTAATCTAATGCTCAGAGAGAAAGTTATGATGACTTTCCCCAAGTCACCTGTTTGAGATATAATTCTAGAGTTTGCATAAAACCTAATGTCGTTGGATCATAGCTCCTAAAATATAGCAAGGAAATATCTGAAATTTGGACCCAAGGTTTATTGATACTTTAGCTCAAATAGGTTTTAATTTTAGCTGCTAAAAATTCATAGAAAAAAAAGTATAGCTGAAATGCCATGATTACCTATTTGGAGCAGCAAATCCCTAAAATCTAAAGCTTTGATACTAAATGTTATGCAACCAGCTCGCAAAATAGAAGAAAAGATAGATCAACGACTTCATAATGAACCTCCTCAAGGGGGGAAGTCCATTACATTACAGAATTAAAAAATTCTTGGATGATACAAATGAAGAAACCTCCTTTCTATATATAGGAGTCTAAGGGGTCATAATATAATCAAGCTAACATAACAATAACAATATACAAGAAAAAAATAACAATATTGGTATTGTATGGGGCACAATACTAACAATATCTGGACAATAGGGGAACAAAAATAACAATAAGGGAAAAAATGACAATAGTAATGGGGGAATCACTACTATTGTAGGGACCTAACATATCTCCTCATCACTCCATGAATTATCTTCATTATCAAACATATGATTCTAAGCCATTAGAGTCTTCTCTAGTAGAAGCTAAATTTCTTCCTGTCTTTTTATTTCTATCATTTTGTTGAGAGGGAACCAATTGTTTTAGACATGATTTCCAATGAAACCTCACAAGGAGAACGTTCCCAGAGCCACCATTGGTTTCGATCTTCTCACAAGTGACATATTAATGAATGAAGGTATGTAAATAATTCAAAGATTTCTTGGTTGGGATGGCTACTATTTCTTAGAAACCTATAGTAACTTTCATGAATATTAAACATAAACCATCTAAAGTTTCATTTGTGTTTCTATATATTTGTATTCGTTCACTATAAATATATCGATTTTGATCATCTCCTTGATTATATTGTTCATAATTTGAAGACATCTCTATGTTGAGGAGTTATAGTTAAGGATACTCTTGATAAGTCACATATTGCTCATTATTTATCAACAAATAATTTCTTTTGAGAAAATAAAATAGGTACAAACATTGGGTAAATAACTTAATATATAAGTCTTGTCACTTTCATAAAATCTATCATAAGAGTATATAACCCTTAAAAATAATTCATCAAAATATTCATCTCTTCTACTCTAAATTTTAATAAATTCATAACAAAATTCGTCATATTTATAGTTATCTTTTCATTCCTATAAAAATTCCATGAGATGTTTCCAACTATGAATTGATCCAATTGGTAATGTCTTTTATGAAGCATGAATTATGTTGGGTCACTAATTTTCCACCATTTACCATTATTAACAATTATTTAGTTTACCATTTATCCTACACTTTTGATCATTCATGTCCTCATTTACCATGATTTCCCGTAAAATCACCATGATGCGCTTTCTGATGCATTAATGGTTGATTAATATAATTTTCCTTCATTTATAATAGATTAAAGAATATTATTTTATGAAAATACCAATGGCAATTTAACAAATCTATTCTTGAAGTTGTTTCCATTATCAAATCCATTGTTGGAACAATTGCAAACCTCAGGGATAAATTATGCCTCATAGGTTTTGTTACTAGGTAACATGATATGGTTGAGATCCTATTAGATAGTTCCTAGGCCAAACACAAAAGTATTCAATTATCAATCAAAATTTTGGTCGACTATAGCAACAAATTTTATGAATTTAACTTCTAGATTACTTTTGGGTAGCTGAAGATGAATCTCAAAAACCTGAGAGATGTTTTGTACATAATGAACTAGATTAGGGATTTGGGAGTAGATTTTCTAGATTCATTATGTTTTAGGAGGTCATCCTATTTTTGTAAAGATGAATTTTCTTGATTTTCTTTGTTGAGCATTTGCGAATGTGTTGCCGAATGCCTAGTTAGAAAGGAGGTTGGAACAAGCTATGTTTTAGTTAATTTATAATAGTGAGATAATAGATAATGAAATATTGGTGTACACCTTGATCCAATATCCAATAAAATAGTAGTTATTCTCATATTTTTTGAGTTTATGGGTAGCAGTTCTATCCTCCCATCATTCCTTTATATAAATACATACCCATAAATAAAAAAAGAGGAGATTTAGAGATCAAAATATTTATGTATTGAAACACTTTGCAACTAATAGAAGTTTGCTAGTCTCTTGTTAATTATGATGTGCTATTTGTGGTTTAGTTTGAAATTATAGTTATCAAAATTTTAGTGTTCTAAGTTTCCTTCGGTAATTTTTGACTCAACCATGAACGACCCCTATGATGAGGAAACATGTTATGTTCACATTTTGAAATTATTTAATTTCACTTTTGTTGTATACTTAGTTCCATTTTTATCATGGATTAGAATGCACGTTCATTATATACGTTTTTGGTTATAGTTGATGTTTACTTTAAAAGTTATCACTTCATTGTTTTTCTTTTTTTTCTTAAATTCAATCATCTACGTATTTGATTATATAGTTGAATCACAATGACATAGCCTTGTGTAATCTATCTATACAAAACCTTCTATACCCTATGGCACTTGTTTCAACTAAAACATTATAAGTTAATGATGATATTTCAGAGTTAATATTTTGTTTAATATATTATCTTAGTCGAACCACAAGTACATAGCCTTGAGTAATCAACCCAGGGTCAAAAAACTTTGTGATTTGTGCACTTGTATCAACAATTATTTCTATCATTTTTGGATAGATTAAAAAGTTAGAAAGTAAGTCCTAGTGCATTTTGTGCCTTACACTACATAATCTTACAAACCTTAATAGATGAATTAGATGTAATGAAATTCTAGTGAAATTAAATTGACCAACAAATTCATCATTTTAATATGAGGGTAAACAACCTACATACATCATTGTATTGAAAATTTTTCATATTGCAACGTGTAAAATTCAATTTCTACTAAGATTCCTATTGCAAATACCTTCCCCTCAGCATCAAATTTTGTTTTGGACTATATATATATATTGTATTCTTTAAGATTCCATGAAATGGTCACAAGAGATTAATCATATGATCCCATATTGGAATATGGAAAAGATCCCTGTGTTATTGATGCATTTTATAACAATAACTCCACAGAGTTGAGCTTTCCATCCCTCCCTCCTTCTAGCACTAAATATATTGAGAGGTTGAAAGTTTTAATACTCCACAACATGTATAATACACAATAAAGTGTTGGATTGTGTTATATTCTTTCCACGAATAGCTCCCTTAGTTAACCAGGGGGTTAGAGTAGGGGAAGAGCCCCCCCCCTTCGTTGCGGCGATTACACAGTGGGGGGTTCACGTGGGGTTCGTAGGCTGCCACCTATCCATGGGGTTTGAGGGGGATGGGTAGCCCCCCTCAATGGGGTCGAGGACAGTGCCCCATGGAATTTTTTTTGGGACCCTATATTAGGTGGGCAAACCTACTTATGGTTTTGTGCATGGTTTTCGCACATGGCATTGGGCGCAATAGTTTTCAGTCCATGGTATTGGACACTTCAGCATGTATATATATGTATTGTAAGATTGAAAGGAGCATATTGAGAAATCAACCGGGTAGTCCCGGTTTTGGGATCTAGGGGAAAATCTTTGTGTTTTTGTGTTTTATATGTTATGGTCTCGCATTGTTTAGTTTTTGTGTTTTAGAATTCATGCCTAGGTAATTTATGTACAGGGTTAAAACCTACATTTGATATTAGAGGTATTTTGGTTTCAAGGGGACGCCTTTTTTGCTGAGCGGTTTCACTCGGGCCTGTGGTAGACCTTGTTCAATGGGATATTTGTGAGATCAATTCTGGTGGTAAAAGAAGATGGTGAGTAGTGGAAATATAGAGATCGAGAAATTTAATGGTCAGAGTTTTGAGTTGTGGAAAATCGAGATGGAGGATCTGTTGGTGGATAAAGGTCAGTGGGTTGGGTTAGATCCGAGTACTAAACCAATGGAAGTGTTCAATGAAGATTGGAAGAAGTTGGATCAGAAGGCAAAGAGCACAATATAATTGTGTGTCTCATATTCAGTATTGCTAAATGTATTAGGGGAAGCTGTGACAAAGTCTTTGTGGGACAATCTAGGGACTTTGTACCAATCTAGGTCTCTAGTGAATAAATTGTTCCTACAGAAAAAGATGTATAACTTGAGGATGAAGGATGGAGACTTGGTGACAAAGCAACTGAACACATTTAATATTGTGGTAAGTCAATTATTATTTGTTGATATTAAAATTGAATATGAAGATAAGTGCATCAGTTTGTTGTGTTCTCTACCAAATTCGTGGGACAATCTGGTTATTGCAATAGGTAGCAATGGAATTTTCTTGCAATTTGATGAATAGTCTCATCCTTACTAATAGAGGAGCTGAGATGGAAAAATATGGAGAGCCAGAATGGTGATACCATGTCCATACGAGGATGTTCCTAGAATGAAAACAAAAATAAGTCATCGAGCGAGAGATCTAAATCTCCAGGAAAACCTGTAAAGGTGTGTCAGAAATGCTAAAAGGATGGACACTATAAAAGGGTTTGTAAATCTAAAGCTCCTAACAAAGGAAAGGGATCTGATGATGCTACTTCTGCAAAGGCAAAAACTGCCTCAGATGAAGGTGGGGATGTGTACTTTGCTTCTTCAGGTACACATGTAGATCATGAGGCATGGTTGATTGACCTAGGTGCATCCTTTCACTTCACTCCCCATAGAGAGTTGTTCTGTGAGTATGAGAAATATGATGGTGGTGATGTCTTTTTCGAGGATGACTGGAAGGCTAGAATCATTGGTGGTAGAAAATTTAAGTTGAACTTACAACGTGGAATGATTATAACACTTACAGGTGTTCTTCATCTTCCTGCATTAGCCAGAAATCTTATTTAGGTAAGCAAGTTGGATGATACACGTGTAAAAATAGTGTTCGAAAAAGATACTTGCAATATGGTTCAGAGAGGAATTATTGATGTGGGGAGTTCGGATTGGAAATCTATACAAGCTAGAAGGTAGCACTATTATTGATGGGTGCAACAGTTCTATGCTTCCTGAAAGTGGAGCATAAAATCTAGTGGTCTCTAGAGAAGAGACCATGTTATGGAATCAAAGGCTTAGAGATATTAGAGAGAAGGGCCTTTGAATAGTTCACGGTAAAGGTATGGTAGAACATATGACTAATAGCCCTTTGGATTTTGATTTCTATTAAAAATTTGTATATGGGAAGCATGGTCAAGTGAGTTTCTGATGTGTTTGGACCTATAAAGGTTCCATCACTGGGTAAGTCTGTGCACTATGTATCATTTATAGATCACTTATGAAGGAATACATGGATATATTTCCCTAAGATGAAATATGAAGTTTTTGACAGTTTTAAACAATTTAAGGCTCTGGTAGAAAACCAGACAAAGAAAAAGATAGAGGTGCTCAGGACAGATAATGGTGGAGAGTTTTGCAAGAAGGAATTTGAAGAATTATGTAAGAAGTATGGAATATCATGACAGAAGAATACTCCATACAAACCTAATCAAAATGGAGTTACAAAAAGAATGAGAAAGGCATTGATGGAAAGGGTAAAAAGCATGCTCAGTGGTGTCGAGTTAGGATAGGAATTCTGGGTAGAGGTGGTGGAGACAACATGTTACCCAGTCAACTGTTGGGTTGTGTTATATTCTTTCCACGATTAACCTACGTAGTGAACCAGGGGGTTAGAGCGGGGGCGGAGCCCCCCCTTTGTTGCGCCAATTGCACAGTGGGGGGGTCACAGGGGGGTGGCAGCCCCCCCTGTCCGGGGGGTTTGAGGGGGGCGGGTAGCCCCCCTCTACGGGGGTCGAGGCAGCACCCGAGAAAAATTTTTTTGGACCCTTTATTACGTGGGCGAAACCTACTGGTTTCGGTCCATGGTTTGGACGCGATGGTTTTCGGTCCATGGTATTGGATGCTTCGGCATGTATAAATATGTATTGTAACATTGAAAGGAATATAATGAAAAATCAAGCTGGTAGTCTCGGTTTTGAGATCCAGTGGGAAATATCTGTGTATATGTGTTCTATGTGTTATGCTGTCGCATTTATTTTTCCTGTGATTTAGAATTCGTATGCAGGTAATTTCTATTCCGGGTTAAAACCTATGTTTGGTATCAGAGTTGTTTTGGCTTCAATGGGACGCCTTTGTTGCTGAGGGGTTTCGCTCGGGCCTGTGGTAGACCCTGTTCAGTGGGAGATCTGTGAGATCGATTTTGGTGGTGAAAGAATATGGCGAGTAGCGGAAAGGTAGAGATTGAGAAGTTCAATGGTCAGAGTTTTGAGTTGTGGAAACTCAAGATGGAGGATCTGTTGGTGGATAAATATCAGTGGATCGCGGTAGATCCGGGTACTAAACCAACAGGAGTGACCGATTAAGAATGGAAGAATCGGAAGGCAAAGAGCACAATACGATTGTGTGTCTTAGACTCAGTATTGTTGAATGTATCAGGGGAAGCTACGACAAAGGATTTATGGGACAAGTTAGGGACTTTGTACCAATCTGAGTCTCTGGTGAATAAACTGTTCCTGCGAAAAAAGTTGTACAACCTGAGGATGAAAGATGGAGACTCGGTGACAGAGCATATGAATGCGTTTAATATTGTGGTAAGTCAGTTATTATCTGTTGATATTAAAATTTCAGATGAAGATAATTGCATCAGTTTGGTGTGTTCTCTACCAGACTCGTGGGATAGTCTGGTTATTGCAATAGGTAGTAATGCAACTGCTTTGCAGTTTGATGAAATAGTCTCAGCCTTGCTGACGGAGGAGATGAGATGGAAAAATATGGACAACCAGGATGGTGATGCCTTGTTTGTACGAGGACGGTCCTAGAAGAGAAACAAAAATAAGTCATCGAGTTGGAGATCTAAATCTAGAGGGAGATCTAAATCTCCAGGAAAACCTACAAAGGTGGTGTACTGGAAATGCGGAAAGGAAGGTCACTTCAGAAGGGAGTGTAAATCTAAAGCTCCTGATAAAGGGAAGGGATCTAATGATGCTCCTTCTGCAGAGGCGAAAACCACCTCAAATGAAGGTGGGGATGTGTACTTGTCTTCTTCAAGTACACATGTAGATCATGAGGCATGGTTGATTGACTTAGGTGCATCCTTTCACTTCACTCCCCATAGAGAGTGGTTCTGTGAGTATGAGAAATACGATGGTGGTGATGTCTTCTTAGGAGATGATAGGAAGGCTAGAATCATTGGTCCCGGAAAAGTAAAGTTGAAGTTGCAAGGTGGAAGGGTTAGAACCCTTCCGGGTGTTCTGCATATTCCTGCGTTGGCCAGAATCTGATTTCTGTAAGCAAGTTGGATGATGCACGTGTAAAGACAGTGTTCGAGAAGGATACCTGCAAGATGGTTCGAGGAGCACTGGTATTGATGCGGGGAGTTCGGATTGGAACTCTGTACAAGCTGCAAAGTAGCATTGTTGTTGACGGGTGCAATAGTTCTATGGTTCCTGAAAATGGAGCAGAAAATCTAGTGGTCTCTGGAGAGAAGACCATGTTGTGGCATCAAAGGCTTGGACATAATTGAGAGAAGGGCCTTCGAATACTTCATGGTAAAGGTATGGTAGAAGGTATGAGTAATAGCTCTCTGGATTTTGATTTCTGTGAAAATTGTGTATATGGGAAGCAGAATCAGGTGAATTTCCCCTCTGGTAGTAAGAGGACGAAACAAATATTAGAGCTTGTGCACAGTGATGTGTTTGGACCTGTGAAAGTTCCATCACTGGGTAAGTCTGTGTACTATGTATCATTTATAGATGACTTCTCAAGGAATACATGGATATATTTCCTTAAGAAGAAATCTGAAGTCTTTGACAGGTTTAAAGAATTTAAGGCTCTGGTGGAAAATCAGACAGAGAAGAAGATAAAGGTGCTGAGGACAGATAATGGTGGAGAATTCTGCAGCAAGGAATTTGAAGAATTCTGTAAGAAGTGTGGTATAGCACGGCAGAAGACTACTCCATATACACCTCAGCAAATGGAGTCGCAGAAAGAATGAACAAGACGTTGATGGAAAGGGCAAGAAGCATGCTCAGTGGTGTCGGGTTAGGACAGGAATTCTGGGCAGAGGCGGTGGATACTGCATGTTACTTGGTCAACAGGTCACCTTCATGAGCGTTGGAGGATAAGACTCCACAAGAAGTATGGACTGGTAAGAAACCCTCTCTTTCACATCTGAGGGTATTTGGATGTGATGCATATGTACATGTTCCAAAGGAGAAACGGACCAAGTTGGATAGTAAATTTGAAAAGTGCATCTTTATTGGGTATAAGGATGGTTTAAAGGGTTATAAGCTTTGGAACCCCATAACAAGGAAGGTTGTGTACAGTCGAGATGTGGTGTTCAGAGAGGTGAAAGATGTTATTAAACATGAAGTCCACCCAAAGGAACCTGTGAAGATAGAGTTTGAACTAAAGGAGGAAGAATCAGACTCTGTAGCAGAGGAGGAATCAGAAGATGAAGAGCCACAAACTCCGGCTGTGAGAAGATTAGCTTGAGAAAGAAGGCAGCCAGAAAGGTATAGTCCATCTGCTTTCTGTTCAAACTTTGCTTTGTCTGTTACTGATGATGATCC
>APFE030817995.1:58020-70854 GCA_000404065.3 Pinus taeda | reverse complement strand
TAAGATAATCCATATAATGACATAACAATTTCCATTTAACCAATTATTGATTACATTACTAATTCAATAGTAACGAAGAGTATTATATAACAAAACTAAAATTACAATATGAGAAACTAAGTAATAAAGAATACTAAAATGATATTTGTCAATTTATCTAATAATTCACATTAATAAAATTGAAATCCTTACTAGACACATATGACGAGGAATTTTATTGTGTTGTGAAAAAAAATCCATCCACTTAACATAAATTATTGGCTAGGTAGGTTCTTTTAATTCAAGGCTATTATGCATAGTTTTTTTAGGAAGAAATGGTTAACTAACATTAACTATTTCCTCATGTAGAACACAACCCTTAATCAATGCATAGTTCTTACTACAAATTCTTCCACATTTCTTATAATTAAATGCACACTTCACTCAATTTTGGAATTAAAAGCTCATTACTAAAAATGACACTTTCATTAGAAAGAATGCACTCCACACTTAGCTCTAGGAATGTAACGCACTCTTTGAAGAAGGAAACAACAATGAACCAGTCTTTGAATAAAGGAAATGACACTCATTCATTGATCAAAACTAGATGATCGCTTGCATAAAAAATATATTTAAACATGATAATAAATTAGAAATCATTAGCCATTTTCAAGTAACATAACCAATTAGGAAAATGATATTTTACTACTATAACTAGATCATTAATGTGAGACTAGAGACAGTAAAGGATAACAATTCTAAATTGTATCAACTACATGCAACAACATTGCATGATAATAACATGTAACAATAAGCAAGCAATACCAAGCAATAATAACCAATCCATAAGAACAATTTAATCAACACTTTGCAATAGTAATAAAACACAATACTTTATAGCCATAGGAAGTAATAACAACAACAATATAGTTTGGTAAATACCTATGATGGCTATAGTTAAGTAACAAGGACTTGTATTCAATAACTCCTGCAGATATCATGAGTAACATTAGTATGCTATTCACATAGAAAATCAGTAACAATAACTAATTATAATTTTAAAAATATAACTCACAACATAGCTATGCTTATCTATACTACCACAACAACCCCTACTAAAAAGGAGAGCCTTTAGTCCTTATCAGGGAACTAGAGGAAAAGTCACAACATATAAGTTATGTAGTAATTCAGAAAATGGGCCAAGAACATGCTAAGCCTTGGATTAATGGTAAAAGGAAAGTACAAAACTAAAGTGTGAGAGAAATGAATTACACACCCGTTCTCAGAAATTTCCCTTACATCTATTCCTAACAATATATTGAAACAATAATAACTTTGAGAACCTTTTGAATCTCAAGCTATCCAAATAAAGTTAATTCAGAGTTATTTAATAGTCGATTACAACAAACTAAATACAAATAAAGTTAATTTTGAAATGGCCACTGAATTATCAAATGACTAAAAAGATGGAGACTGTAATCACATTAACCAAATAGGACACCTCATTTAGGAGAATAAAATCATTGCTAACACAGAAAACCATGTTGAAAAAAATTTGGTAACATTCTGAATAATAGCTACCCAAAAGAAATCTTGAGGCTTTGATGGTAATGGCATGGTAGTATATGTTAGAAATGTGTTGTCATTGCTGGAAAAGGTGATGAGGATGAAGGGAAAATCAGATATCACCGCAAGAATTTTGAATATTAGCTCAAAGTATTTAAAAGGTAAATATGGAGAAGGTGTAACGACTTTGGAGACATTTCTACTATAACACATCACCTAAAATGTAATAGAAACCCACTAAGATGGATATATATTTGAATGATGTTTCCAAAGGTACATGGAAGTTCAAAAATTGCCTCTTGGATTAGAAGTTATTTCCATTCAAAATCGAGTACCCCCAAAAGTCTAACTTGCAAAGCTAAAGTGTTGGAGGACTTGAAGAAAGCTATGTCTGGTGGGATTACCAAATGTGGAGGAACTCGTGAATAGAGTACCTATCCAAATGCCAAGCGAATGTGGAAAAAAATAACACAACATAAATAATTTTTATTAGTTAGAGGTGGATCCCTCATAACAATTTAACTTGACAAAGCCTGAAAGTAATTAAAGTTGATCGAAAAAGGAAAGCTTGGGATGATGTTAGGCCAAGCAGATGTGACAAAATTGGGAGCATTGGACAAATATAAATGAAGTTGGCCTAACATGGCAGAGAATAGTAGTGTGAAGAACTAATTATATCGGAGCCAAGCTAACATAATGACTCTTTATTAACTCAAATAAACAACTTGACAGACACTGGTGGATGATGATGTTAGCATGATGTCAACATGACAGGCTCCAATGAGAGTAGGATGCATGGAATTCATTTTGAACATTTTTAAGTGTTGTAAGTGGCCAAATATCAATGGCACATGTCGCCACTAGGCATTAAATTTCTCCATGGAAACATGTAGTGGTTCCCACAAGACACATCATCCTCGTCCCCTGAACCCGAAAGGTTTTGGATTTGTACAAAGGAGGAACATCGAGCTAACGAAGCACGGAGACACAACAACAGAATAGTCGAGCAATGTAGATCCAATAAGAAGGCGCATTGGTATATCCATATTGACATATTATCCTGGAAGGATATTATATCAACATTAAAACTAAAGGGCCAGGTTAAGGTTTCTTTTGTTGTGAATACAAAGGGCATGGGGAGTTGTAAAAGAAAATAAGCCCGCGTCACTAAAAGTGCAATAGGCCCAGCGGAATTAAATATTGTAGTGTTTTGGGTAAAGCACTTTGGGGCTAGAATAAAGCACAAAGGGGCATCTAGAACCTATATAAAGTGCTTTAACATATAAATTTCCCAATCTACAAGAAAATATATAATCCTCAATTGATTTTTTTGGCCTATGTTGCAGGCTATAGCCTGGGTGATTCGACAACTTATGAAATTTGGTGTTTATTCCAAATAAAGTGCAATGATAAAAATAATATAAATAAGAAATAAATGAGTTTCCATGGTATTTTGTGGCATGTACGATTAAAGATGTATTTTTAGGAGAATTACAAAAAATTGGAGATTCACCAAAATTAGAAAGTCCCAGCTAAATTTTCCAAAATTTAAGAATTGAAAAACTTGACAGTTTAACTCATTATTTCTTGCAAAAAAAATAGAGTGGATTTAGATGACTTAAAGAACACATTCATAAGACTTCATTCAATAGGACAAAGGAAGATACAAAATATCCATTCAAGAAAAGGGGTGAATATTACCAAAGTTCAATAACAAAAAATATCAGTCTCTAATTCTTCATAAGTAGAGTTCAAGCAACCAAGGACAAAATGTAGGTGGGAGGTTGTTGGTTTGATGGTGCAATTGTTGATAGTGTGTAGGGGTGATTCATTAGTAATGAGATATTCTTAAATATGCTTGTAATGGTTTTTTGGGTATGTGTTTTAATTGACAAGTTGATTTGTTTTGTAAAAGGTAATGGGTTCACGATTAGAGGATGAAAAATCTACAAAGGATGAATCATTTAGGTCATGGAAGTAATAGCTTGTGGATCGGGGATTGTAGCTCCTTCTAGTAGTTTCTAGTAAATATGTAGGAGTTGAAGCTCCTTTATGCAGTAAATGATAAACATTTTGGGTTGTATCTCCTTCTAGGTCTAGTTGTTATAGCCATAGCTTTTTATAACAACAAGTAGTAGCCTCCTTTGTGAAGAGATTGAAGGAAAGTTTTGAAGAATTCACATGTTCTCTTGGTGTTTTTTATTTTATTTATTTCCATGCTCAAATGAATTAATTTCCAGAAATTTTATTCGTGTCTTAGTGCCATTGTAGGTAAAAGAAACTTTTGAAATTCCTACAATAGTAATTCACCCCCCTCTCAGTATTTTCACAGCTTCTAACAATTGGTATTAGATCCAACCATGTTACTTTAGATCAGTTTAGTAGTTGGAATAAATATCAATGACCATGGAAAGCTAGGAAGGATGATTTACTAATAGGGTACATAGGTTCAAGGGAGAAAACTATTATTTTTGGAAAGTGAGAATGAAAGTTGGAATTAAGGAATTGTTGGGAGTGGGGGTGAATAATTAATGTAACAAACTCTTTATTTTATTTTCTTTGTGTTCTTATAGTTCCTTCTTATGTTATATCATATGTGAAAACATTCATTCATAAATAAGTAAATCTTTTAAAATTTTAGAACACATACTCAAACAATAATCTCATGACCAACATACATTTGACATAGTGTTTTCACGTGGAAACACAGAGGGAAAAACCCACCAATTTGTTGTTTATTTTATGATGTAATTTAAGCACTAACTTAATTACATATGTTTATTTGTGAGGACCCACTATCTGGATGCACCAACACCCTTTTGTTTAGCAAGCACCAACATTCCAAGAAGCACCAACCTCTTTTGTTTAGTAAGCACCAACTTTCCTAGAGGCACCAACTCTTTTGTTTAGCAAGCATCAACTTTCCTAGAGGCACCAACCTCTCACTACCATTGTTATACTATTGCATACCTTTTCCATATTGAAAATAGAGGCATACAAATTACAATTAAAATACCAATTTAATGGTTATATTCGATTCAACTTTTTCACTCTTCTTTCTTAAAAATTGTGCCAGACTTCCTCTTTCTTCCCACTGCAACACTTGCTCTATTCTCTTCTTTCTCTACTTGGGGTTGTTAACTATTTCACCATAAAACCACCCTTGCAACACTTTGTGCCAATACTCATCTCACTACTCTGCACTCTCGCAAGTATGCTGACACTCCCACATTAGCTCAATGGAGGTTCATCATTTTGTTCCTATGCTTCTCTTAGCTTGATGTAGTCATTTTCATCATCAATTCTTCCCATCCATTTACCCCAAACATGGCACCCCATTCTTCTATTGATTTATGCAAACTCTGGTTAAGTCGTTACATTAAAATCATCAGGATGAGTGGCGATCACTTCTCCATCATACAACTAACTCTCCATGTTATGTAATAACTCTCAATCCCCCTTACATATTTCACAGAGTCTCCCCATACTTATTTATGGTTCATAGGGATCTACCAATAGATATTCATGGAGTCTCTATTTTCCATTTATTTAAAAATGCATGCTCAGGAGGTCTTCCGCCATCAACCTTACAATCCTTCACTCAAAATCAGAATTGTTTATTCATACATCTTAATGGCACCCTGTACCATCATATCATAGCTCTTCATCATAGTGTTGAGTAGTGGTGTAACACTATATAATAGCCTATTAATGACCTCTGATCAAGTCTATCCCCTTTTCCATTAGACCCTTGCTATATATCCACCATAGGACTTGCTTTGATGACCAAGCGGAAACCATATTGGAGCCCCATATATCAACATTTTTCATTTGTTGCCAATGTGCCAGTAACAACAAACCTGTGATCACCAATCTCTAATTTTCAAGCTCCTTCTGCTAAGCCTTTACCACGCACTTCTCACCATAAAATCAAGGGTAGTGATTGGGGGCTTTGCCTTATGGTGCTAAGTCTTTGAGTGCTATACCGGGGGCATTTGGTTACCTTATAAAGTGTTACCAAATTAGCATTTGGCTTCTTGTCTTTCCTCTAGACCATGCGCTTACCAAATTAGAGCCCTTTATGGACAATTTTCAATTGTTTCCATTATGCCAGCAACCATAAATCATCAATTGTGGATTATTCATAGGCCCCTATGTATAGCCTTAGCCTTCACTTCCATAACACTTCTCAACCATGTATTATCCTACATCCTGCATCCTCACGATTTCCAAACGAGGCCAATGTGTCAAACATCACAAACCTCCAATGGTCGATTGCCAAAGTGATGCAATCTAATGCCATGTGGAATATTCTAACTCATGGCACATGTCACTCAGATAGGCCCATTAGGCCACTCAAATTATCAAAACTTCATGCCATGTATCCCTCTGTATCGTACCATCATGTTGACATTAGCAGCCCTCTGTCCCTTATGGGAACCAATTAGATCTTGCCACTTGTTGTCATTAGAGTTCCTATGATGCTGCCTTTTGTCCTTATCATACCTAACTAAAATCCTCCACGTTTCCTCCTAAAGGAGAGGGAAAGGGGCCTCGCCTACCTTGGGCCTTCACCAAATTTCTTTTTACTTTCCTTTTTGGCCTCCCTAGAGTTTTAACAAGGAATACACAATATAAACCTCTCCCAAAAAATTGTGAGACCTCTGGCATGCAAGATCACCAATATGTAATTCACTTGGGCCTCCGATATGCTGATACATATAATTAGTTGTGACCTTCGATTTCAATTCGTTGCGGATTATGAAATGAGCCTAGTATCCCCTGATCATCGATAGACTAGGACCATCATTATTGTTAATCATTGATTGGTGATTTGCACTTGTAGTGCTATGCATGAGGATCCTTCGATTTTTTATTCTCGAGATGGCTTGGCCTTCGATTTTTTGGACTTGTGATATGCGGGATTCTTCCTTGTTTAAGGCCTTAACACCCTTAACTTTAGCAGGTCATATCTCTCGATCCAAAAGTCCATTTCTGGACTTCCACATACCATTGAAAAGTTATTCTTGAGAAATTTCTAATGAAAGGAGTTTGAGTAGGCACTAAGCCCATCTTCTGCCTAAAAATATGGCTCCAAAGTCTCTACCTAGCTCGAATCACAACGACAAAGGCATGAAGCCCCGTCATCAAGTTGAGCCTTGTTTGACATCAATGTCAACACTTACATGACCAAACACCTTCATGCCATCAAATGTCCAACAATGTTCCGCTTTGTCATTGATGGAAACACTGCAAACTCCCCCTCAACTTGGTATGATCTGCTCTAATGCCAAATTTCTCCCCCTTTGACATCAATAGCAAAGAAAACTTCACTTGCACTCCACTTGAATCAATGCAGCCTACTCTACCATGAGTTCCTCCTCCTATGTAGCTACCAGCCCCTACCAAAATGAAGTCATTTGGAGGGAGGAGTCACAACTCTTATCTGCCATGTGCGACACTGTAATGGTTCTCTTGCAAGTGGCTTGGTAAAGATATATGCCAGTTTCTCTTTAGTGAGAATATATACAAGTTTAACAATATTTGTTGTGACTTATTCCATCAAGAAATGATAATAAGAATGTGCTTGGTTTTTGAATGCATGACTAGATGTCTTATGATGTGGATTCCACTAGTGTTGTCACACATTATTAGAATGGCATTAAGAAACTCTAATTGTATATCCTTTAAGTTTTCTTTGATCCATAGAATCTGTGTACAACAAGTTGCAGCAACAATATATTCTGCTTCAATAATCGATAGATAGATGGAGCCCTCCTTCTTTCTAACCCACGATACAAAGCATTCACCCAAAAGGAAAGTTGCACCAGAAGTACTCTTCTTGTTAGGTAGACTCCCAGCCCAATTTTCATGCATGCAGGCCTTCAAATTGAAGTCTTTACTCCTAGGATACCACAAGCCATACTCTGTTGTACATTTAAGATATTTGAAATTTCTCTTAGCATACACCACATGACTTTCTCGTGGGAAAGCCTAAAATATTGCCAAAATTCCCACTCCTTACATGATATCTGGCCTCAAAGATATTAGATACAATAAGCTTCCTATCATCAGTATGTATTCAGTCTGATTTACATGTGGATTTACATATTACTTGCACAGTTTATAACCTATAGTCATGGGTATGCTGGCAGGTTTGTAGTCCTCCATTCCAAATTTCTTGAAAGTTTCCTTGATGTATTTGGATTGAGATATAAAAAATCCTCGTGGGGACTAAGTAATTTGCAAACCCAAGAAGAAGGAAAACTCACCAATCATGGATAGTTCAAACCATGTTTTCATACAATTTTCAAACCAATGCCTAGACTACTCCATGTCATTGCCAAATCTGATGTCATCCACATACAAAACCACTATCAGTAGATGATCATGTTTATATTTGACATAGAGATTGTTGTGAACTGAGCCTTACCTAAAAACTTGTTGCTGGAGATACTTATCCAACCTTTCATACTAGGCTCTAGGGGCCTGTTTTAAACCATATAGAGCCTTCTTTAATTTTGATACAAGCCCTTCATTAGAGGCGACCAAGAAAACTTCAAGCTACTCAATGTAAACCTCCTATTCTAAGTCTCCATTGAGAAAGGTTGACTTTACATCCATATGATAAAATTTGATGTTCTTGTGGATGGTAAGAGAAAGGAATATTCTTATGTCTTCTAGTCAGGCTAATTGACTAAAGGCTTCTTCAATGTCCACCCCTTCTATCTAGGCATACCCTTTGCAAACCAACAGAGCTTTGTTCTTGATTACTTCAATTTTTTCATTCAACTTATTCTTGAAAACACACTTGGTTCTGATAACATTTTTCTCTTTTGGTCTTGAGACAAGCTCCCATGTGTCATTCTTTTCAGTTTGTTCTATCTCTTCATTCATGTCTTTCACCCATAACATATCTTCACTTGATTGATAGAGGTATTTGAGCTCTATTTGTGATAGTAGAGAAGAATTTGCATGCTTTGTATTTCCTAGAAGTATCCTTCTAGTCTAGACATCCTTTCTTTCATATCCAAGAATTTGACTTTTAGGGTGTTCCTTTTTTCACATACCTGGAAGCCACTCTTAGCCTTGAAGATGTTATTTCTTCATCACTTTCATTGTTTGAATTTGTTTCATTTAGATATACGTCCCTTAACACTGAACTCTCTCCATTATATGAGTCCAAGTTACTTTTGGAGGGTTCAGGTTGTGAGCTTACTTCATCAACCATTATGTCAATGTAGTCTTATATCTTCCTTGTCCTCTTATTATAACATCTATACCCTTTTCTTTGAATACAATATCCAAGTAGTTTTCCCTGATCAATGTGTGAGTCAAGCTTCCCAAGGTTCTTTTCATTACTTTTAATGAAGCACTTGCTCCCAAACACCTTGAGGTGTTTAACTAATGCAGTTATACTCTTCCATATCTCATATGGAGTTTTGTCACTATCATGCCTGAGAAGAGTGTTGTTTGACAAGTATATTTTTTCCTAAGCCGTGTCTCTGCAGAAGCGGGGATCCACTACTTCATCTAACATCACTCTCTCCATTTCCTATATTTTTTGGTTCTTCCTCTCCACAACTCCATTTTGATGAGGAATTGTCACCACTGAGAACCACCTTCTAATACCTTTCTCTTCACACAATTCTTCAAACTCTATTAAGGTGAACTGTCCCCCTCTATCTGATCTCAAGCATTCTATCTTTAAATATTTCTTATTCTCTACTTGAGCCTTAAACTTCTTGATCTTTTCAAATGCTTCTGAATTTCCATTTAGGAGGAGAATCCAAGGAGCCCTCATGTAATAATCAATCGAAAATAGGATGTACCTTCTCCTTTTGATGTTTTCATTCTTGTGGTTTCACAAATATTTGTATGAATAAGCTCCAAATATCTACATGAGGAGAATACTTTCATTTTGAAATGTGTCCTAGTCTACTTTCTAAACTAACATGACTTGTAGATGATGTTAACATACTTGAAAATCTAGGTAATCCTTTTATCATGCTTATCTTTCTTATACTTATCAAGCTATCAAAATTCATGTCTCTAAGCCTCTTATGCCATAGTCATGATTCACTAGTTTTTCTCAAGTAACAACTGACCCTTTAGTCATCAAACACATAAACGTTATTGTGAGTCTTGACCACCTTCCCCTCTAGTTTTCCATTTTTTATGTTTTGAATCTCACAATATTTAGATCTGAAGGTCACATCATAGTCATTGTCACACATGTGGCTAACTCTTATAAGATTTTGTTTGAGGCGTTCCACATATATCGCATTCTGTGCTTTTGTCTTCTGATCAAGGTGTTCCACATATATCACATTCTGTGCTTTTGTCTTCTGATCAAGACTAACCACTCCTTTTCCTTTGACTCTTGTTTGAGCATTGTTGCCAAACGTGGCATTGCCTCTTATGTCTTTTTGTTTCAGTGACATAAAATTGCTCTTATCTCGAGTGATGTGTTTGGAACAACCACTATATACATACCATGTATTTTTTTATTAATAATGTGAGCCCACATAGCATGCTATTTTTGGTCTTTTGCTTCCAACTTCTTTTATCCTTTTTTATGTGATTCTGTTTGTCAGTTTGACATTTAGAAAAGTATTCAAACCTACTTTTATACCTGTTGGTCTTGTGCTCAAAATATTTACATTTAAGACGTTCAACTTAAATTTGTAAGGGAGTGAAGCAATTTTGATTCCTAACAGATGAATCTTGTGACTTAGCAGTCAGACATGAATTAAACTTAAGATTTTCATCTATTTCAACTTTGACACTTCTACAATTAATAGATTTGTGTCCAAATATATGACACTTGTAGCGATGACCATAAACTAAGTAGAAACACCTATTGTCAAACACATTATGAGGTGTAGCAGAGAAATACATTGGTCGACTGTTTATTTGACTCGTCCTCCATTGACATTCTCCTCTTTGTCTAGCTACTCTTTTGCCTTCACGAAATATTTCATGATGAGTCCTCCTATGACTCTGTGGTTCTTCAAATCCTACGGCCCTGAAGTTTATCTCCTTCTTCCTGATGGAAGATTATTGTTCCTTTGAGTACCCCAATGCAATTCAGATTCTTGAGGGCCTTTGACAACTTAGAATTTGATTTAGTCATCTAGTCCCTTTAGCAAATCTCTTGCTTAGACACTTTTCAGACTTTTCTATCTCAAGATGTGTTCTTGGATAGACCACCTATGCTTCAATATACTTCCAGTTCTCTTCCCATTCTTGAATGATAGCTTGAAGTACCTCTTCCTTTCTTCTAGCTTCCTCCAGCTCAACCCTTAAAGATAAAAAATCATCTTTGCAGATTTTTAAGGTCGTTTCAATTTTCAACTTGAGAAACTCCTATTTCAGTTGCTTGTTCTCCTCTTCTAAGTTCTCATGATTTCCCTTTTCTCCTTTTTACAGAACAACTAGACTATCATTTCTCTTTATAGCCTCTTCAATTTTTTCTTTCTGATATGAAAACTCCTCATTATCTTAGTTATACATTCCTTCTTCTACATGTTGCAACTGTTCCTTTAGTTGCATGTTTTATTCCTTCCTTTGTTCAGCTCACCAAATGCACTGATGAGTTCTCCCTCAAGATCTACAACTCCTTCCTACTGTTCCTCTTCAAAGACCTCTTGTAGGGAAATCCCAGCACGACCCATTTTCTACTTATTTTCTTCAATCAAGGGCACCATTTCCATTAGTTTTTGGCCAGAACACGTTTTATGATTCTCATTAAGTTAATTTCCCTACAATTTTGCCATTTTTCATTTTCTTCATATTTCTATTTTGATTATTTCATTGAACTTGACTTTTAGAAAGCTTTCCATCAATACTTGTTTCACCTCATTTGGTTTACCAATTTGGAAATAGCACTCTTTGAAGTTTGGTCTTTTTGTTGCCTAACTTAAAAAACATACAAATTGTAATTCATTGTGAATATTAATCCATAGTTACTTTTTATTAGTTTTTTTCATTTTTCACTAATGGTCCTACAAAACAACCCAACCAAATTGTAAAATGTTAAAAAATTCATTTTCAAGATCTCAAGCAATTTATTCCAATTTCTTACTTTCAAACAAATTTCGAAACTTGAAATCTCAAAACTACAAAGAGGTTGTAGTTCATTTTTTAGATTTTTTAATTCCATGTGGGCTGCAATTCACATCACCTCTTCCCTTTCAAAATCCCTATTTAAAAATTTCAAAATGAAACCCCCGATTTTAAAATCTCCAATTAAGTTTTCTGATTTATAAAATCATCGATATCTCGATATCGCAGATTGGCATATCGGCATTTTGTTTGTTGCATCATTTTAAAATTTGCAATATTTAAAACCACCAATCGCTGATTTTTATATGAGTGACCATTTTATTTTATTATAAACTTTTTTGGTTAACCTTGTAGCTCCCGCTTTGTCTTTGTTCTTATGTCATGCTCACCTCACCCTCCACCTTATCCCTTCACATCACTGTCATCTCCTTATCCTCCATCTCACCTCACGTAACCTCCTTATCCCTCCATTACCATATCACATAAGTTGTTTAGTTTTAAGTTTGGATTTTATATGGTTTGGTTATGAGTATTAAAATATAAAAATTATATTTTTATCATAATATGTTATATTATTATTATATTGTTAAACATTATATTTTTGAATAATTAAATTATAATATTATATAAAATAACTATATTTTTAGTTAATTTTTATTAATTTAATTAATGTTTTATAATTATTCTCATCATTAATTTAAGTTTCTAATTATCATTTAATTAATATAATTAATAAATAGTTTTAATTTAATTTAGGATTATATTTCAATCAAAAATCCTGAATTTTAGCTAAGGTGACAGATTTTTTAGAATTCTTGCAATTTTGACTCATCAACTTCAGAAGCTTATAAGTTGAGTTTTATTTGGCAAAATGAAACCTAGGATGGCTCATTGGATAGATAAAATCATGGAGAATATTTATGAAGTGCTCTCATAATCCATTTTATCATTTAACTGGTCTCAGTAGAAGTTAAATCTTTCATTTTTTAAACAAAAATAATTTCCCGAGTTTAATTTTCTACATTTTCATTTTCTCATAGCATCTATTGAGTTTAGATCCATTCATCTATGTTCACCTTGACCAATCAGATCTTCACAGGCATCAACAAAAATCTAATATTTCTTTTTATTTAATTATGGAATTGATTTTTTACTGGATATGTTTTATATTCCAGATTTAGTATTTTGATTTTAATTTGAAATTTAATTAAATTTCGATTG
>APFE030817995.1:13651-51679 GCA_000404065.3 Pinus taeda | reverse complement strand
TATCTGCTGAAGATTCCACATGGGAGGATGAGAATTTTATACAGAAGTATCCAGAACTACTCAAGCATTGAGGACAACACTTTTTTTGAAGGAGAGGGGCATGTTGGGTCCCTATAATACTAGTGATTACCCCATTACTATTGTAGTCGTACCCCTTATTAATATTGTTGTGCCCCTATTGCCCACATATTGTTATTACTATGCCCCATAGAATCCCTCTATTGTTATTTTTGTGGCTTTATATTACTATTGTTAGGTCGGCTGGGTTATATTGTGACTCCTTACACTCCTATATATAGAAAGGAGGTTTTTTCATTTGTATCATTGAAGAATTTTTCATTTATGTAATGTAAAGGAGGTTTCTCCCTCGAAGAGGCTGAATTCTAAGGCGTTGATCTATCTTTTCTATATTTTCTTGAGCTGGTTCATAATAGAAAAAATAACTTTGTTTGATTTACCCAAAGTTTAGAGCCAATGAGATATCCTACTGCGTGCATTGGGACAAACAGAAACAAACAGCACGAGCTCTACCAGCAAGAGAGCATGCACACCTCACAGATCACTATCCACTATGTTGAATACACTCTAGGTGGAAGAGGAAAACTAAGGTTTCCCCCCATTCTTTCTTTCATTTGAAGTTTTCAACTACAATGTCCACAATTGTTTGGTTGATTGTGGTGTGGCGGAAAATGTCATACCGCTCTACATTGCTAATAAGATCAATGCGGGATGGAGCGAAACATCCACAAGAATCAAACAACTTGATAGAAGATCAATACCAGCCATTGGTGAACTACGAAACATGATCATCTGACTATCCCATGACAGTCGAGTCCACTAGTTCATCAACATAATTGATGTGGACATGTTAGAAGCATATGGTTTGTTGCTCATTAGAGACTGGTCCAGGAAGCTAAATGGATACCTTGCTACAGATTGGCCTCACATGTGGCTTCTGTAAAAGGGAAAATGAAACAAAATCTAGGTGTTATCCAAGAGGTATATGAAACACAATGTCACTCCCCTTTACGGCGAGAACGTACCATTGGCCTTCGTAGAACTCTTGTTTGGAAAGTTATTCCTGGAAAAGGCATTGGAGTGTTATCTTACATGGCCAAACCCAACCTCATCATACAAGCAGTTGGGACTCCCTCCTTGCCCAACTAATGATAATGAAACTTGTACAGTTCCTTTTTCTATTAGTAGCAACAATAAAAACATCAGTAGTAGCAACAGGCCAGCACACCAAATGTTCCATGTACAAACAAGTTGTGGACCATGAGTCTTGATAAATCAAGAACGCATGATGACTCAAGGACCGAGTGCATCTCAATCATCCAAAAACATGAACTATGCACGATTTCAAGTTGTTTGAAGTTTGTAGTCACAACCAATGATGCTAAAGCACTCATGTTGAATAGATGAAAGACCAACACTATGAAAAAATAGAGAAACTTTGAGATCCACGATGATCTGAAGATGGCTAATCTCAGTACAAGTTACATAGTACAATAGTGACCAATCGTTGACCACTTGATCGAATAGTACCAGGATGGGCCTGCACGGGTAGATGATGACCTGAGTACCCAGTACATGTGAACAATCTAACATGAGATTTCAGGTAAAGGAGAAGACAACCCATTACAACAAATAACAGGTAACACATACATGTTCTTTGTACTCCTTTCACCAAATAGATTGATTAACATTTTAAGTGTTTGGATTACTTGTAAAGTTCGTCATCGCACTTGGTTT
Source organism: Pinus taeda (assembly GCA_000404065.3). Taxonomy (NCBI): domain Eukaryota; kingdom Viridiplantae; phylum Streptophyta; class Pinopsida; order Pinales; family Pinaceae; genus Pinus; species Pinus taeda. The sequence goes on along the minus strand of APFE030817995.1, from coordinate 49,924 downwards.
TCTAATTTAAATCCTCCACATAATAAATCTAGGAAGATCCTCTTATGAATTGACTTCAGAAACTTGAATCCTTCCCGAAGTAAAAACAATTACCTTGTGTCGTCATCCAAGCCCATGTTGCACACAATACCTCAGATAGTAGTGTTGTCTTCACTTGAAGGTTTTCTGGATTGCCACCAGGTTCTGGTACTAGAGCTTGGTGGATCAGCACTGGTGCATGAGAAACTTGGCTCACACACCTATCATTTGCAATCACTCAATGTGAGGATTGATAATATTCTTATCAAACAACCAAGTACTGAAATTTTAGCTCAGTAGGTCGAGCGACGCATGTGCCTTGTACATAGTCTACTTGCTGCTGCTTGTTTCATTTGGTTTGTTTTGTTTTATTCTAATAACTTTTTCTGTTCACATGAATTTTGTTTGTTTGATATATTACTATTTTTGTTTTTGAAAATAAGTCTTTCCAACTACTATGTTTTGGCTTTTGAATAGAGTATGTGGCTGAAATTTGAAGAGGCTTGTCACACTGTAGCACTCGGCTAGTCTCGTGTCCAATTTCTCTATGCTTGGTTACAACATTCAACCGATGAAGTCCTGATGGAAACTACGTACCGTCTGTAAGGAAAGATTTTGTCCAACCATGAACCTCTTTGCACATTGAGAAGCCCCTTGCCTGTACTCAGTCTTTTGCTCTATGTGTTGAAGATAACACAATGAGTAGAAATGGAGAAGGGGAAAAGTCTAAATGAGGAAACCCATGTCAGAGGTCTTACATGCTTCTCTGAAGGAACAACCTCTTATACTCTCAACAATTCAGGATCCCTCTTTCTTTCCAGGAAAACAAGTGTCCATTCAGAGCTACTAGTCCCACTAAGATGGGTAGCTATCTTAGAAACAAACAAACTAAAGCAACCTGTGTTTTTCTTTATGAGAGATAGATGAGAGAGAAGTAGAGAGTACTAACCTCAATATTTCGCTTGGCTCCTTACCTATTTTCTCTCTCCTTTCATAGATCTTTCGCCACTCTTTCTTCACTTGTCTCACTTCAAAGAAGACCTGTAGAGTCAAAGAAGTAGAATACCATCAAAGCATAGAGATCTATAACCATAAGCAATATAGGATCAAATGTGCATTAACCATACACATGCATAAAAAATACAAGATTAAGAGATATACAAGCATATGGAGGAAAACTTAAATAGCTTTATTGATAGAAGTATTAGAAGAGAGGATTACAACCCAGCTGTCTAATCCAGCACCATCCTCTCAGCATGAAATCCCTCTTCACCTCATGAAAAGACTAGATCACCCAGCAATACAATGTTTCAGAGAGAAACCAACAACACTTACTTACAAGTTACAAAATTCCAACCTTTGGATCTCTAGGATGAGGGATCCATATATAGATATTTGTAGGGGGTGAGTCGGCTTATGGGATTTTGATTAGTGTCATTTCTCTGATAGTTCTTGGTTCCACTTGGAGATTTCCTGATCTCTTACTCATCCCTAGGTGAATTCAGAGAGGCAAGTGTCAAATGAGTAGTTTCTAGAAGATTCTTTGGATTTCGACCTAGCAAAATGCCTCTGCCATTTGTCTGGTCTCACTCATCGCAACCTACAGAAGGGATTTTTAGTATGCATCGCACCCTTTGTGTGTTGTAGGTGAGATGCATTGCACCCTTAGCATGGAGCAGTCTGTATGGTCTAGTGTTGACCAGTTCTAAGCAGTTTTTCAGGGAGAACTTCTGGGAAATGATGCAATCAGTTGACCTTGATCCTTTAGGGTATGAAACAACACTTTCAGGGGTTTATAAGCCCTTGGTTTATGGACATATGTGATTGGGGTTGCAGTACCCAAATATGTTTATAACAATTGCCCCCTAAAGGATGAGGTTGTAAGTCTTCTGATGTCGGGTGAAATTCTTTATCATGAGGATCCAAAGTTTTTAGAACTAGAAGGTGACCTATAATAAGACACAATACAATACATTATCTTCATAATATTTTCATGATATAGCTGAGGCAGGCATTCCCCTACTCAGCATTATAAATTCATTTTCTTGTACATAGGACATACAATCATCTGTGTGGCAGACTGATGATTATGGTAGAGCCATCATCGCTTAGCTTGTATGATTATCTGTGTAGCTATGGAGTACATTTGGTGTCTTTATTTTCCTAAATATATCACAACTCGGATGGATGAAAGGAATTTGGGGTCTTCAAACTCATTCAATCTTCACCCAAAGTACAAGTCGATCCATGTGAAAATATGTTCTGATGTCGAGCATGGAAGGACATCGCCTGATTACCAGCCAATGATGCAAGTTGTTAATAGGTGTGAGAGGAATGACCGATAATGATAATGACCCTCAAGGTACTGCAGTGCAATTCACATGGTGTGAATCCATGAGTCGATGTGAACATTATGCAAAATCTTTCATCCGAAGGCCATTGATGTAAACCTGTCGCCGGAAGTGAGAAACTTGCCATTGAGCCATGCAAGCTTCAAAGTACTAAAAAGTTTGTTCCTAGGTCAACTTCTTGGATAATGAGATGATGTCAACAAGAAGTGACCCATCGTAGGAGGGCCTTAATGAATCCCACATCTATGACATGAAACGAAGCAAATGATTTTGTGGAGGTGAAACTGACCTAATGGTACAAGGTTCAAGGTGGCGGTCATGAAAAATGGAGCGTGAAGGTATTGTAGGAAATGAGGCGTTAGCTGGGTTGGTGAAATCTCTAAGCAACTTCTCTTGAACATATCGGTGATACTGAAATGGATAGGTAGCATTAACCCCAAAAATGGATGCTGCAGAGGACAAATGGTGATATGACCGGTGAACGGAATAACCCAACTTTACTCAACCATGGTGATGGAGTGAAAATGTCATGTGCAAGAGTGACTTGCTACCAATAAAGTTCTTAAAGTTTTCTTCCCAATTTTTCCCCAGTCATTGTTGACCAGTACCTCTTTATTTTTGTCAAGCTTGAGGAGGATAACATATGCTCGTTCTATAATTTCCCTGTCGGGAAAAAGTCTCGCTATGTTTTAGTGAGCCTAACAACAGTGAAACTCGCTCTTGTCTATATTGGACAAGTTTTTCGCTATTGTTTTAATGATTTTAATAACAAAGATAACTTGGTCCTTTTCAGTTTTACAAATTCTGAAAAGAAATGGAAAGGAAACTCTGATAGTCCTTTTTCTTAGTATAATCCCTTAAGTCTGAAAATGTATAAAATAATACGAAAGGGATGACCTTTCCGATCACTTTAATGAGCTGAAAGAGATAAGTGCTTGATCTTTTTGTGTAATGATCCCTTAGGTCCAAAAAGATTAAAATATAGAGGAGGGATGGAACTTCCAATCACTTTAGCAAGCTGGAGAGGCCAATTGCTCAACAATATTTTTATATTTTACAAGTCTAAAAATAGTTTGAAAGAGATTCATTACTTCCAAACACTTTAACGAGCTGGAATGCTCAACAATATTTTCATATTTAACGAGTGTGAAAAGGGTTTAAAGACAACTCGTTATTTTCAAACACTTTAATGAGCTAGAATGCTCGACAACCTTTTCATATTTAACGAGTCTGAAAAGGGTTTAAAGGAGACTTATTTTTTAGGAACGAGTGATATTTTCGGGTAGTACCTAGTTCCAGGTAAAGTTTGGAACTTTTCGATCACGACAGTGTAAAGAAGGTGGCTAACAGAATCACTCAGCACAACTGTTCCTCAAAAGGGTAAACAATCAAGTGGAGGCGTATGATCAGCCTAAAAGTGGAGGTGATGGTAAGAACATGACCGAGGCTCAAAAGCTGATAGTAATGCAATCACAAAGGTTATTTACCGAAGGTGGGTTCATTTTTTAATGAGCTTGAACATATGCTCATTGCTAGTTTTATTTTTTAACGATCTTGAACTTCACGTAAACCTACCCATGCCAGTCGTATAATAAGGATCTCTCTCATTGGTAGGTTCATTTTTTAGGGAGCTTGCCCCATGTGAAACTTTGCTCCAGACCCTTTTGTATGCAAGCTAGGAATGACCAACTACTATCCTAGGGGTTAAAGAACTACTAAGGTTAGGTAAGATAGTTTTGTAGAAACATCTCCTTTACTTTTCCATCGTTATCGGTCCCAGAAAAGTTGAATGGTTGACCAGACCAATCACCTAACTGATGTAGTTGAAGTTAGTAAAAACTACGAGGTTAGAGTTACACTGGTAAGTTTTCACTTGCATAAAAAAGGTTTGCATGCACCCAGGTATAAATAAAAGTAGAGTTTCCAAGTTACCATATGGAAGTTCTTACATTAAAGAAAGGTTGTTTTTCCTACGTTGAAGAAAAAACACTTCCTTGGCTCTAAACATCGAAATAGACAAAGATGAAAGGGTTGAATCCACTTCTAATCGCATAACCTTCGACGAGGAAATCGTTTTCCAGACTGATCCCATTTTCCTAAATGGATGGGTGTGTCAGATTGGTCATATATCCTACATGGAAACCTACCTTATATCTGGGGATTTCCTACCGTAGCAGGCCAGGGCGCATGCCCCCTGCATTTCATCACATTCACTGAATCACTTGTGATCATCAGGTGGATAGACTGGAGGTTGATGAGACATTCCTTGAGAAAAAGACCAGTTAGGAATGGCATTTGATTGGTAGTCATGTTTGAACCGGGGAATGAACTTGGGTCAACGAGCTAGACCATTCTTCCTTCATACAGGAAACACATCACTCAAAATAGTGAGGAAACAATAGCTTCCATGCTATAAATGTAGTCACACACAAGGAGTGGATTGTAATCTAGAGGCCCTTGGAATACTATCATGTTTAGATGAATGATTTTCCTTCTCAAAGTTATAGGAAAATTTGGAAGGATCCCTAACGTTCGACTGGTTTCTTTATTGAAGCCTGACAAATTTCGAATCTTAGGCAGAAGCGATGGAGAACCAAGCACTTTCCAGGTAGTTTAGGAAAGGATACTCATCGAAGCCCCTTTATCTATGATAGTGTTGACCATGATCATTCTGTAAGCTTGTACTATGATCCGGAATGGGACATTAGATGGTAGGCAGGGTCTCACTAGTAGATTCCAATCAAAGGAAATGACTAGATTGCTTGGAGGAGGGATCGAATAAATGGCTGGATGAATATTTTGAACTGAGGAAATTCCTTCTTACGGTAAAGGAATGAGTAGATTGGCCCCATGTTCATCGGATTCTGTGTTAACAAAAATAATTTGAACGATGTCGTTCTCATTCTCTTTGGAGATTGCATCATCTGAAGTAGAACCTTCTGAAGGCAAGACTGGGTCAACTACCATCTCGACCTGTTGACTTTGGTACAATATGGGCTCATAGGGTTTATCTTCAATGATAGGCATTTTTACTGACAACAAAGGTGTGCCAGTCAAATTTTCAACTAGTGATGGACTTAACAAGAGTTTCTTGTATCTAGAAGGAAGTCCCTATGGTGAAGCAGGACAGTTATCCAAGACTCTATTAGCTTTGTCCAAGAAAGGACAATGGTGGAGGGCATGATCGCCTTCACACAACCTACGAGGAAATTTAGATCTTCTTTTCTATCAATTGACTTTGTTTTCACTAGTTGATAGTGTACTCACAACATGATCAACAGAGGTTGAAGACACTGGATTGTGTAAACGAGGAGAGGAGTTCCTTAAGATGTGTGGGATGCAAAGACAATCTCAATGATAGTGGTCCCCTTTGCAAATGATACATGGACATTTAGGTTTGGATGGTTTAGTCTATGGATTTTTGCTAGATGATGTACAGTTATCCCCCTTTTCCATTGGCTTCTTTTTCTTCTTCTCCTTCCCTTTCTTCTTCTTCTCAGTAACTTGGTTTTTAGTGTTACTAGCTTCACCAAGAGAAGAGGAGGAAGGAGATGGAGAAAAATGAAGTAGAAGGTTGCGGAGAAACTTCAGTATCATTTGGTTGCTGATTTGATCACTGAGGAATTATGGTGTTTTGAACAACAAAGGTCAAGAATAGGCATACTCGCAGGCCAATTGTCAATTCTGGAAGGAACGACGTAGCCATGTAAGGGGTACCAATAACTCCCCAAGAAGAGAAAGGACCAGGATTCCCCCCAAGGGGAAATCCTTGATTGGTTGACTCCATTTTCTCAACCTAAGACCAACGAGGGAACAATGAAGTTATTTCAATTAAACTAAATTTTATTACGCTTTGACACAACTTGCGTTTTCAATTTTTAAGAATCAATAAAATGCTAAAGATGAATCTAGTCACCTTCTATTTTTAATGAGCCTGAAGTGACAAGTGCTCAGATGGACCTTTTCTTTTAAGGAGTCTGAAAAGGAACAAAAGTGACTACTCTGGAAGTCTTGATAGAGGGATTACCAAACCAATTGAAAAACTGCAATATGCTTTCACGTACAACAGTCAATCTTCCTAAATGCTATGTTTAGTGCATTGCAATCAATAGTGGCTTCCTAAGGATAAAGGATATAGCCTATTGTGGTCTCCAAATAGATACTCGACGGTACGTGGTAGCATAATTCTGTACTAGTACTTGTCATATCAAAGAGGAGGAATCACCCAACCTATGATGAAAATGATAGTTACCAGGCTTTATGATGCCAGAATATGTCTCTAGCCTAAACTTATAGATGTTGTGCTTTAGGTTCCAAAGAGTTTTTATGTTCATTGATGTATATTTTACAGTTGATCTTTCTTAAGAAGTTTTCCTTTTAAGGCTCATTGTGTGATGTAGATATGCAATTCCTAAATATGCAATCTAAGATGATAAATAGTCATTTATTTTCTTTTAGCAATGAAAATTCTAGCTACTAAGGAAAGAAGAGTAAAATCCTTTCAACATAGAGCAGAGAAAAAACACTAAATGCACTTTTCCTAAATCAATTTCTGCATGTAGTCTAAATGGAAATGCAGATGCATGTATGTTTTTTTTTCAATTTCCTTAATGTGTGAATGACAAAAATGAAGACTAAATATAGATCTGAATTACTTTTCTTCAAAGCAACACTTTAGCAATTTCTTTTCAAAAACGAAAGGAAGACTATGATGACACTTTCAATTTCGAAAGGAAAAATGTTTTCGACACTTCAAAGAATTGATAACTCAAATCAAATACAATGGCAAAAGTGTAATTGACTATCTAAAAGAGGAAGACTTTACGACACTCTTTTCTTGACTGAAAGCGACAGTTGCGATACTTACAAATCAAAAGACGATAGTTCGATTAAGCTACTACTTTCGAAGGAGGACTGTAAATGATGAAAAATTCATAAAAACATTCAAAATTCCTTATCAATGGAGGCTGAATAATGTAAAGGAAGAAGGTTTCAACAGTGATATACTGATCATAGATAGCAAAACTCCTAAATAGAGCTGAAAACAATGAAGAAGAAAAACAAAATGTGGAGGCAAAAACAATCTCACTCAATCATCGCACCTGTCCTTAAGGGAAATAGGGATGCATCTCACCTGTAGCACACGGGAGGTGTGATGCATCTAGACTACCAATGAGAGATAGTGCGATGGTCCAGGGATGAGACTGAGCTAGGTTTTCACTCACAGTTTGTGGCTAAGTTCAGGGATTTAGGCTGAGCTTATTATAGGGAGTAAACACAAAGTATAGGGGCTTATCTAATGAGGTTATTGAGCTACCAACAGGGCTCTTAGGATGTTTGCAAGTTAGATGTTCAATTCATAAACAAACCTAGAGATTAACTGAAGCAACGTTGATCTACTTTGTAGTTGCATAGAAAAATCTGTTCAAAGGCTAGCTGGCTTAACATCAAGCTTCATATGTAGTTTGTAAAGCAAACAACAAGGAAAAACAAACAAACTATTTGCTCCCTAGCAAAGTCACCATCTTGTTTCCAGGAAAGCTAGTGTCCATTTAGAGCTGCTAGTCCCACTAAGACAGGTAGCTATCTTAGAAACAAACAAACCAAAGCAACTTGTGTTTTCCTTTATGAGAGATAGATGAGAGAGGCGTATAGGGTACCAACCTCAGTCTTTCGCTTAGGTCCTTTCTTGTTTCTTCTCTCCTTTGATAGAGCTTTTGCCACTATTTTCTCACTTGTCCTGCATCGAAGAACACCTGTAGAGTCAATGCAATAGAATACCATCAAAGCATAGAGATCTATAACCATAAACAATATAGGATCAGATGTACATTAACCATACACATGCATAAACAAATGCAATATTCAGAGATATACAAGCATATGGAGGAATACTCAAATAGATTTATTGATAGAAGTAGTAGAAGAGAGGATTACAACCCAACTATCTAATCCAGTGCCACACTCTCAACATGAAATCCCTCTTCACCTCATGAAAAGACTAGGTCACCCAACAATACAATGTTTCATAGAGAAACCAACAACACTTCCTTACAAGTTACAAAATTCCAGCCTTTGGATCTCTAGGATGAGGGATCCATATATAGATATTTATAGGCGGGTGAGTTAGCTTTTGGGATTTTGATTAGTGTCATTTCTCTGATAGTTCTTTGTTCCACTTGGATATTTCATGATCTCTTATTCATCCCTGGGAAAATTCAGAGAGGCAAGTGTTAAATGAGCAGTTTGTGGAAGATTCTCTATATTTCCACCTAGCAAACTACCTCTGCCATTTGTCTGCTCTAGCTCATCGCACCCTACAGAAGGGATTTTTAGTATGCATCGTACCCTTAGCATGGAGCAGTCTGTATGGTCCAGTTTTGACCAGTTCTGAGCAGTTCTTCATGGAGGACTTCCGGGAAATGATGTAATTAGTTGACCTTGAACCTTTAGGGTATGAAAAAACACTTTTAGGGGTTTAGAAGCCCTTGGTTTATGGACATATGTGACTGGGGTTGTGGTGCCCAAATATTTCTATAGCACTCTTCTACCCCAAAAAATAAATAAGTGCCTATGCACAATTCTCTTAAAAAATACAAAGGTTAAAGAAGAGAAAGGCTTCTTGCGTAGAGAGGTCAAGCATGCAACTCCACCAGGGTACTAACAAGGATCGATGGTAATGGAGCAACTTATATGTTCCTTCATGACTCCATCGAGGTACTATCCAAGCTTACAGGTAGCAGAGTAACACCAGAGATGAAAAATTATACTCTGAAAATCTTCAACTCGCAAGCTAAACTACACTTCCTAGATTCGAACCACTGAGATCTAATTTGAACATTTGATTGTGTTTGAATGAGCTGGAAAAGGGTGAACCATGTATGTCCATGGGGCTAGTAGGGAAACTAAAGTAACCCACACAACAATTAAATACTCCTCGAAAGACCAAGGTCCTGTGCTAGCAGTGAACCAAAATAGAGAAGCTGGAGTTCTACTAATGTGTTTCCAAGTGTTGTAGTGGCTACAACACTCTCTCCAAAATTTTGGCCTACACCAATTTCAGAGCCTCCCTTGAAGAGTTTCACTTCATGACTGCACACACCTAGGTGCATTAAATGAGCTAGTGTGAGTCTTTACATTCGCCTTGCTTGTTTATTGCACTCAAGTGTCTACATGTTTATGTCTAAGTCATGCTTGCGACCATGTTTTGGTTATTCTCAAATCCTTTGCTTTATATGTGTTGGTTGTGTTTGTAGGAAGGCATCTATTGCACTCACACACAAAGTCGCATTCACTATTGTGCAAGCATTGTCTCAAATCATGAATAATCAGTCACAAGTGTCGCACTCGTTGCTTGTACTATTGGGCAATCATGTTGAACATGTGCATTTGATGGTTTGGTCAGTTCATTATCAAGTTATGAAAGTTTGTGTTAGTATGATCACTTACGCATCTTTCAATTGCTCACACACTTAGTAATTTTTGTTGAATTTCTGATGACTGCACTCCTCACTGACATCTAGATCATCATCCTACTTTCAACTTGATTGATTGTCAACCAGAACAGTGCAAAACGCAAAGCTAGTTCTTTCAAGTTTTGCTACCAGTAAGAAAATCAAACAACACTCATGTTAGCCACCCGGACAATCGACTGACTATTCATCTCAGAAATTACACAATGTTGATGAATAGGCCTCCCACTGCCCATCAGTCAACTCAGCTTAGAAATTGTGCAAAGATGATCAGTAGGCCGACCTCCTAGCCCTAATGCAATTTTCCTAGCTAGCAGGTCCAAGCAGCAGACTTCCTATTCCCTCCAGGAATTTCATAGTTTTTGCTACTAGTGACTAAGAAATAAATTGGAAGTTCCCTCTAAGAATTGCGTAGATCTAGCTACCAACGACCCCATCAGCCAACTAAAATTTCTCTCTAGGAATTGTGCAAGTCTAGTTTCCAGTGACCCAAATAGCTAACTGGCAATTCCCTCTTGGAATTGCACAAGTCTAGCTACCAGTGACCCCAACAGCCAACTGGTAGTTCCCTCTCAAAATTGTACAAGTCTGGCTGCTAGTCTCCTAGGTATTTCCCCAGAAAAACTGTGTAATCCCTACCTGTTGACCCTTCATGCAGCTCAGCCCATTCCTCTAGAAAATTGTACAAATTTGGTTGTCCAGCCCTTGCTGATTGTTCATTCCGAAAAATGCGCAGATCACGCCTTCCTTGCCCTCCTACAACTCGAACTGTATTTCTCCATCCCTCAGTGACTCTTGCATAGTTTTCATTAGCAGTTCCCTAGAGCGATCATCCTGCATCACAACCCTGCCCCTCTCCTGGTCACCCACATCCAAATGATCATGTGTCATTGTAGGCTAGGAGGTTTTTGGATTTGATGTCGTCTTGTCACAAGTGACTGCAGGTATAAGTACACTAACAAACATGTCAAGACAATGAATGGGATGAATGAAGGGAGCACATGTAGATGGACAGGTTCACCAATAGATGAACAAACGAAGCATGTGAAGTGGATGAATGAACGCAGAATGCAAATTGGATTAATGCGATGAACATCCACCATCGCAAACAAGTGAGCCTGTCAAGCCTTCCAACATGAAAACAAGGAACAAAATTCTAGAGATTCATCAAGCAAACCAAGTACTATCAAAGACTCCGCACACTTCACCATGTGGAGGTGAAGCTATGATACACCATAAATACATCCATCACTTAGCAACATTGTAGCTTAACATGCACTCCAATAGCAGCATGAATGTACCAGCATTGTCATGTCAAGTCATTTCGAGTCAAGTCATGAGTCATGTTTCCCACATCTCCACTATGGGCTTGTTTTCAATCAATGTGATGTAACGTGGAAGTCCAAGAGACCCACTTGTTGAACATAAAGTCATTTAAGTCAAAAAGTCATGGAAGTCGAATGGTCATGATGGTATTTGAATAGCCACAATCTTCAATTTCACCCTTGGCTATAAATACCCCCCTCATTTGTAAATGAAGGACTTTTCACCTCATCTTCTCCCACAAAGCCAAGAGAGTTTGCAATATTTTCTTTAAGGAATAAGTAGTGGCTCCAATGCCCTCCTGACAAGGTTAATTATGTACAGTGTAAGGATGTGTCTTTGAACTTTCACTTAACTCAGAAGTGTGTCAACAAGCCAACACGTTTTCACACATGTATTGTATTTGTTGTAAGGTTAATCTTTAACACTTGTAATGCATGTTCCTTTAACCATGTGTTCTACATCTAAATTGATTCATTTGTTGTAATGCATAATATATTAATGGAAACATTTTGTATGTGTTGTTAATGCTATCCCATCTATGTCGACTTCTCTATTGGACATTAGACAAACCTTTTACATGAACCTTGTAACAATCGTCGCACTTGTCTTGGACTGATTCTTGAGTGTTCTACATGTTATCTTACCTTGTATGTTTTGACTACCGCATATGAGTGGACTACTCTACTAGAAGCTATGTATGTCCTTTGTGTTGTGTGTTCCTAGTTGAGTTGGGACTAATCCCTTTCAACTTGGAACTCACCTTCACCTATTTCCCTTCACAACTATGAAAGAACCATTGACACAAGTACACTTACACTCACCAGGCACATGAACCTCACTTCTCGAAAACAAAGCAAGCCACTTTTTTGTGTTGACAACCAAGAGTTGAGGAAAATCCTTAAGACAATGAAAATCGGGCTATCATACTGGATGGGACTCCCACACCAAATGGTGTGAAGTCTGGTTGGCACACGATACCGGTGTGATCCCTTGAATGTTGGTTGGTATAGCATAGTCAACACCATTGACAAGTGGTGAGCATGCATGGATTTGTTTTTCATGCAATATCTTTATAATCAACTCAAATAATCAATATTTATCATAAGCACTCTCATTGGACTTAAGTGAGCATTTTGAATCAAGGAGCTCTTCATCAATCCTTATTGAAAGTAATTTTTTGCATGTAAATCCTTCCACTTGCCTTTGATGTTTTTGTTGTCGCTCCTTCTTCCCTTGTTTGTGTTCCACTTCTTTTCAATTTCTTTGTTAGAATTTTAGTCAGTTTTTTCTTGTGCAAGTGTCAATATGTTTTCCTAGGTTGTAACTATTCACATTCTATAACTCTTCACATTCTCCCCTTAATTGTGACACAATATATAAGTATTTATAGAGTCTTCCTCTTACCAATACAGTCATATCATCTTGTTTCTAGACTTGTGTAAGCTATTTTTGAGCCATTTTAAGCAAAAGCACACTTCTGGAAATGAATGCCTTGTTGTCTCAGAAGGTTTCTCCTAGAAAATCAAGTTTTACTCTCGAGTGAACTCATTCAACTTGAAGGACTATGACCTTCTTGAGTGCACCCTGAATCAAGAAATGATTTCCATTCATGCTTTAAATGTGCACCCTGTGCCCTCCGAATTCCTCTAGAGTTCAGAAGTGCACTAGGATGGGTTGAAGCCTAATCCTTTATACCTATGGTGTGCACCCTTGCACCTCCTTGGACCCTTTGAGCACACAACCACACTATGAACCCATGAATGGTTTCCCTTTCTTGGTTGAGAGCACTAGCACACCTTGAAAGCCCCTTATGAGCCTTGACCCTTTATGGTTTCTCTGGCATGTGCCCTCCTTTCTGTCAAAGAAACTTTCTTTCCTAAATAGTTATCTTTTCCCATATTTTATTAGCTTACACCTTTAGCTATCCTTGGTTGATCTCTAAACATTATTTGCTAAGTTATTGCTTGTAGTAGATAGAGTATTTCATAAAGCTATTATTTATTGCCATGACTATGCTTCCACATGTAGGTGTTCCAGCTACTAGTCTCATTTCTCTCTCATAATTTTTGGTAATATGCCCCACACTACCTGTCGTGTGTCCTCCAAACGTGTGTCAGAAGTAGGCACTGAATAAGTAGTAGAAATTGAAAATCCTTCCACTCGTATACTCACATATATAGAATTATTTATAGATAGCTCTTCTGAGGTCACATGGAAGGATATTAAAGATATATTCATGTAGAATTATTTCCCTAAATATTTGGAATATAGGGAAATATACATAAACATCAAGTGATCCATGATACACAAAATTGCATGTATGTTCCTAGTGTTTCCTGGTGTAAAGGAAATTAAGTGGATCCTATCACATATGGATGATGCAGATCTAGTGCTTCATAATGAAAGTGATGGTAAGCTTTCCACCTGTTGTAGAGAGGACATGAAAACTTACTAGAATATGTTGAAGCCCACATAATATGCCAACAATATCTTATACATTAGACTGGTCAATCTCCATACAAGTGATATCATCAAATCCTTTTGTCGATAGCATGCCAAATTCTAACACTGTCCATCTATAGTTTACCCTAAAAGATTATGACAGAGGTCTACAAATACCTTATTTGATGTGTTTTAGGCTGCATGGGTGAAGGAATGCTTAGATATTTGAGGAGAATTGGATATTTAGGCTCAACTTGGTTGTTACCCATGTCAAAATCTTCAATTGGGGTGACATACTTTCCTTTGAATTGTAGCAACATGCTGGGTAGTGAAAAGTAGCTCTAAGAGAAAATCAAGCACCAAATTTTTATATGTCAGCATATCTATTATATGGGATCTATGCTCGGTATGCATTCTGAAGGATGTATTTGATATAGCCCTAAAATAAAAGTTTTCAAGCTACTTCCATTGCAGGGTATTGTTAGAGCTTCATTTCAGAGGGGCATATGGGATATTGGTAGAGCACTTCTTCATAGCCATATTGTAGATTTTATATGATATTGATGCCCCTTACATGACTAACCAAGTGGAGAAGGCATTTCATGATATCATAGATTGGTTTTCTGCACTAGACGACACATATATTAGATGCTTTAGATGCCAAACTCCTCACCATATTATGTCGCCATATGTGACCAATAAGGTAGTCCTACAAGAAGTTGCTTATCAGTTGAATGGTTGATTGTTAGGAGTCCCACAGAGAAGGAACAAGGCCTTGTGGCCCATTTTCCCTTTGAGAATTGTAATGTATGAGGTGAAGAGCCTTAAAGGGAAATATTTTGAAATGCAAAAAACTAGACAACTTATGCTATGGAATCGAGAACTTTCGTAGGTATGATCCTAGGAAAGTATGCAGGGCACATTGTGACATGATAGCATACACCTAGGGCTATATACTAATGATTACTATAGAATATGAAAAGGTGAATCATTTGTACAATGCATTAAGGAACACTCACCCAGGAGACAAGGAAGGTACGTTTATTGTCCCACAAATTCCAAATGTACATGTAGATGAGAAACCATAAGAAAAAACTACACAAGGTATTGCACCAGCTTCCAGGAAAATGGTAAAGCATGATCTGGTCGCTGAGAGTAGTAGAAAATGGAAAATTAATCAATTAAGGAAATTTTTTATTGAATATGAACAAGAAAAGGTGCAACAAGAGGAAGCAGAGAAGAGGAATCAGGATGAACTTCTAAAAACAAACAAGAGGAATAAGAAGAAATAAGGAGAATAAAAGGGGAACAATAAAGGAATTTATAGGAGGAGGAAGTATCATAGAGGATAGGAGAAGAAGAGATGACTCAAAAAATAGAAGAATAATTACAGGAAGTGCATTCCATCTAGCCCATGGATGATGAACCTGGTTGTCCTGTAGGAGCCCCTCTTGTAGGTGGTCATCTCCCATTTGATAAGATGTGAATCTCACCTCCACAAGAACAAAAAGTCATGGATGTACGTAATGATTCATTCGATAACCTAATAAAAAGGATCATGAGAAAAAGATGAATATTCTTCCCAAATGATCCCCAAAATCGAGTCTCGATATCCATAGAGAAGATGATAATTGCAAACACTAGGAGGGATCCCTAGTCAATTATGATAGCTAATGTGTATTTTGTTGTAGAAACATAGGATAACTAAGAATACTAGTTGAATGAGAATGCATGGTTAAGGAAATATTTGGTTGTACTAAAGGAACAAGTGGAACATCTCACTACAAAAATCAAGGATTATCTTCTGGCAGTCTCAACATGGCATAATGGCAGTCAAATATGCAAGGAGAATTGGGGCTGATGGAGGACATCATGTCACAATTGTATGATCTAATAATACTCCTCTATGAGGTAGAGGAACCTCTAGTTAGTATACAGAAGAAATATCAAGTGGTCCCAAAGCTACTGGAGGTGAAAAACAAATCTGTCGATCAAATCCAAGAATGTGCTGCCAGATGTTCCACAATAGTTGGTCAGTATTGGAAGCAGGATCCCCCAAGGGCAGTTGTGGGGCTAAAAGCCCATGTTTAAGTCAATTTTTTTAATATTACTTTGAAGACTCGAAATTTTGTGGTCGCGGAGCGCGAAGGTGTTATGTGCCATAAAGGGTAGTTTGCCCTTAATTTTGTAAGGTAAAGTTGGTTGTAAGAGATCTACCCATGGTCCACGAACCATGGGATTGTATAAAAAGAGCTAAGCTCCAAGTAGTTGGAGAGACAACAAGTAACAAACTCATGGCTTTAGAGCAAGAAGTCTAAGTCTTGGGTTGTAGTGTAGGTAGAGGCTCTACAGCTGAGTGCGCAGAGGCCTAGGGTAGAAGTCTACAACTGAATGCGTGGACTCCTGCAGCTCTGTGCGCAAGGTGAACAGAGTCTGTAACACTTGGAAGATATTGATAAAAGGAGTTATTTTGCAATTTCTTTATATTTGTTCTGTTGATGGGTGTGGATATTTTTTGTATGAATTCCTTCATGATGTGCGAATGAATACAGTTACATTGAATAATTGAACACAATTACAAATATCTGATTATGCGATGATAACTTTAAGTATTTGGCAAGATAATCAAATCACTTAGGTTAATTGAGGAATCAGCATGGTGCACTACCATAACATCGCAAAGGTACCTAAGCCCCAGGTTAGGGCTACATGAAGGTCAATCATATACTTTGGCGAAGGTATCGAAAGCTGGAATAGAGGGTTTGTTTTACAAGCCCTAGAACAGGATCACCTGCGCGGAAGTAGGGATAGAAGAAATCAAATGAAAGCCAAACCATCTTAGGGTGCAAAAACTTGGTTCAAGTATACCCCCCATACTTCTTCGGGTGAGACTTTGGTCTACACTCCATGGGCTAATGCCAAAAGGGCCAGTAGTGTAGGGATTTGTTTGGCTAAATAATGTTGAACCAAGGTCCGGTCCTCTCGAGCAAACAAATGGTTTTGTTGCCAGGACCAGTATCTACATAAGAGATGTGTGATCTCATATCAATGGAATCCAACTAAGAATGAGATTTGAGATTGGTCGGATATAAAAATCCACGAATTCGCAGCACAAGAGAACGGAAACCTGTGACTGATAAAAGAATAGTGGTTGGATAGATACCTATATATAAAGATCAATGAGATCATTTTCTGCTCCTTCCGTATCGATCTGTATGAGTGCATCGCGAGGCTAACAGATAGCCAAGGAAGGTGGAAACTTGACACTCCTATTGTGTGGACCCCGAAGCTAGTGCGAAGGTTGGAAGAATTGGAGGATAAGATTATTCGTGCTATTGACCATTGGCTTGATTGTGTCAGATGAGGATTTGTGACTGAATTGCAGCTACACCTTAGTCAGCTATAGTGACACAGATAGATACTTTTTTAAAGGACCACGAGGTAAGTACATAAAATCTTTGAATACTTAGATAAAAATTTTGTTGTACAAAAAACGGGTTATATGACTACCTTGATGTTCAGAACTATGTGAAGTAGAAAAACTTACAGGAACGAATGGAAAAAGGGTCCAGAGTATAGCCCTTTGATTTCACCTCCATGAAGTGATGAAGAAGGAATAACGAACATTTGTCCGCAAAGTGTTATTCATTTAATAAGAAAATGATTCCCATGAATACAACCTCCGCCTACACCACCTCTAACTTGACCACCCTCACCTCCAACTTTGCCAGTACCACCTCCACCTCCATGGTGGTTCAGTATGGCAAATACAGTGAAGTTTCATTTGTTTAAAAGCATGGGAAACGAGGACCTGGACCAATTGTAGCTCATTGTGTGGGCTTTATGGGAAACTCAAGGTGTTATAGATGATCATATAAAGAAGGAAAAACTGGTTTATGCTCTACAAGATCACCTACTAACCTGGTATATTAAGTACTCTAATGATAACGTGAATGCTAGAGTAGCAGAAATCCAGGCAACACTAAATAGGGACTTTAGTAGGCTTAAATCTGAGGTGCAGTCGATTGTGGGATTCAAGGAAATCATGATGCAACCAAGTGAGATGCCTTGCAAACTAGATCAAAGGCTGAAATGCACAATTTGTGAATCCAACATCAATTTGACTGATGGAAAACATTGGGAGTTGTTTGTGGCTTCGATACTACCACACTTAAGGAATTCGTTGTCACAGCAAAATGTAACAACTCAAGAAGAGGAATTGGAGATTTCGATGAGACTACATGAGACTCTGATGGAATATCCTAACCTAGGAGTTCAAAAAATCCATATGTAACTAAAGAATCTATGCCTTGAGATGCAAAGTATGAATCAGGACAAGATGGTTTGACCAGAGGTACACGAGGGGGTATGGTGCATGAGATGCAAGAGTTAGGTTCATGACAAAGACCATTTCCTAGTCTTTGAAAAATACATTACAGGAGGAGGACTAATGCATTTAAGGCCAAAAGCTCAAGAAGGACCTAGTGCAGGGCTTTTATTTTGGTGCACTATCTATCAGGTAGACGGAAAACATGCCACAGATAACTGTCACTTTCTACAAAAGTATGTACAAGCACTGCAATAACTGTTCTACAACTTTTGTAGGTGGTAGGGCAGGATGAACGTACTTGCAAGAGCTATGAATTGATGATTGATAGAACTCCTACCTATAGGGTTCAGGCTAAAACCTACCCCCTGAAGAGAATGTAGCGATGGTACAGACAAGATTTCAGGGGTGTGGACGAGGCCAAGGTAGAGGAGGACCTGGTAGAGATCGAGGATAGTTGATTTCCTACAATTGCAGAGGACGAAGACACTATGTTGGTGATTGCAGTAATCCAATGCATCTGTCATGTAAGTATTGCACATTATTTGATCATGAAATAGAAGATTGTCCTATGCTAGATAGGATATGTGACAAAGTGGCACTACCACCTCCACCAACTTAGAACCTATAGATGATGAGGTTTGAACTGCAAGAGGAAGATCCTAATGTAAATATAGTGCTCAAAAGTGGAATTGCAACAGGAGATGACAAGGGGAAACAACCAGAAGACAACATGGGTTCACAAAGCCCCAACAAAAGACATTGAGTTTGATTTGGGGCATGCTCGTGAAGCCTTCATGGAAGCTAAGAAGAGCTTCGCTAAGGCCTCCACCTTAAGAATCAAGTATAATCCTGAGTCGAAGATGGACCCCTCTATGCTCACAACTTTCCTGGAAACCTGTATGAAGTTACTACGAGATAGTAAGGATGTGAAAGGGTTAAAAGAAATCATCAATAGATGCATTAGAACCGAGCCAAGTGAGTCATGCATAGTACGAAATATTAGTAATCATAAAACAAGGACGGGATGGGATATGAGACTGACCACGCAGAAAAGAGAGTATGAAATGGATCGGGTCATTTTGGACCTAGGGTCAGATGCGAGTTTCCTACCAAAATAGACTTGGGAGTGAATGGGGTGACCTACACTACAATGGTCTCTGATTTAGCTAAGGATGGTGAATCAGTAGAAAATCATCCCCATTGGGTAGTTGCAAGGGGTCACCATGGATATTAAGGGAGCGAGTGCACTGGTTGACCTTGAAGTAATATAGAGAGTAGATGACATCAATCCATATCCTACACTCCGGGGAATTGATTGGGCTACTAATATGAATGAGGTAATCCATCTGAAGAACTGAAAGATGATGTTTGAAAAGAAATCGCTACGCGTAATAGCACTCATCGATCCTGCTAAAGGATCGCACTATATTGAACCTGTCTGCAATTATGAGAGTGATGATGACCTGGATTGTATTTATAATATAACAGTACAAGACCAATATTGGGTGAATCCCACCACAGATGGATGGATTACATGGGATCGTGAGAGTTCCTGCACTTCGGACTCCGGCAAAGAAATAAAACGCTGGAAGAATCAGTTACATGTAGTAACTACGACGAATTGCAACATGATGACCCAGTTGCTGTGTTGTGTGTCGTAAGAGGTAAGAAATATGTCTATTTATGATGGTTTGAATGGATACCATTTTGGATGCATTTGAAAGGGAGGTACCAGAAAAGAAGTTCTTCCAGGCCTTGGACTGAGCACTGTGAAAAATTCCTGCAAGATGGTGGGGTACGCATAAGGGAAGCTTTAATGATTGGTGCTAATGTAGGAGGATGATAAGAACACAATTTGGGAAGCCTAAGATGTGACTGACAGACAAGTATGATGGGAAGAACAACTTTTGTTCACATTTAACGAAATGGACGCAGGCTTATGGAGAAAAGTCCCAACATGAGTGGGTGCACATGTTATGTCATACCTTGGATGTTATCCCAATGCATTGGTATATAGAAACAAAGCTTTACCATGGGACAAGTGAATGGGATATCCTATGTGAAGGATTCATGATGACATTCAATTTTGATGATGGGTTTGATAGGTATTGATGAAGCACTGCAAGAGGTGAAAGCAACTATCTTTAGGAAACTGTGGGATCCTTTAGATCTGATACATCCTAAATGGGCTACTCAGCTGAGTCACATGCTTGAATGTTATAATGTAACTGCTGAAGAAGAGGATGACGATCTGTGGAAGATTAACATTCTAGAAACAGAAGGCCACTGTGAGGCTCAAGGACCACAAATTAATAACCTTGATATAATCTTGCCATTGATAACGAAAGGAGTGAACATTAGTATGGAGACAGAACCCAAATTTGAGAAGATTGGAGACCATTGGAATGACACGATAGTGGATAGGGTCGCTGAATTTCTCTATGAATACTAGGAATTACTCCTTACCAAGTTTACAGATCTAAAAGGAATAATCGAGGACCTAGGAATGATGAAGATCAGGTTAAAGCCCGATGCAAAGCCAGTTAAGAAAAGGCCTTAATATCTCAATCCGAAATATAAGGAGAAATTCCACTTAGAGCTAGAAAAGATGCTCGTGCCATCCATCATTGAGGATGTGGAAAAATCTGATTAGGTAAGCCCAATGGTGGTACAAGAGAAGAGTCAAAAGGATGAGAGAAGGATATGGGTGGATCTCAAAAAACAAAATGATGCTTGTGTGCATGATCCTTCCTGACTCCATTCATTGATGAAGTGTTGGACAATGTAGAAGGCTAGGAAGCATATTCCTCCACTGATGGATTCTCTGGGTACCACCAAATCAAAATCGTGCTGGAGGATAGGAGCAAGGCCACCTTTGCGACTGAGTGGGGTTGTTTTCAGTACACTGTAATGCCGTTTGGATTGAAGAATATGCCTGCAATATTTTCATACGCTGTGGTTGCAGAATTTAGGGAATTTATTCATTAGTTCCTGGAGGTATATTTTGATCACTATACTATATTTGGGTTGGTTAAGTGCCATGTAGAAAGCTTGCATCTAATGCTAGATACCTGTTGAACATAGCAGATCACACTCAATCTCAAGAAGTGTTTGTTTTGCGTTCCCTTTGGGAACCTATTAGGGCATGTGGTTTGGAGAGAAGTGCTGATGGTAGACCCCATGAAGGTCATGGCAATACTGAACTTGGAAGCGCCAAGGAGTGTGAGACAGCTACGCGCTACACTGTGACATATGGAATCTTACAAAATGTTTATCAAAATTTATGGCCAGATCACTGTGCCTATGGGAAAAGTGTTAAAGAAGGATGTCATATTCGACTGGAACGATGACTGTAAGAAGAGCTTGGATATATTGAAAGAAGATATGGTTACTGTGTCAATTCTAGTCTTCCCACAATGGAAGAAGGAGTTTCATGTACATGTCGACGCGTCATGTATAGCGTTGGAGGTAGTACTAGCACATGTTGGTGAAGAAGTCTTGGACCATGCTATCACGTTTGCAAACCACAGATTATCCGAAACTGAGAAGAACTATTCTACCATTGAGTGCGAGGGGATAACTATGGTGTATGATCTCTAGAAGTATAGGCACCACTTTCTAGGAGGCCATATTAAGATGTATACAAATCACTTCGCATTGAAGTACTTGGTCAAAAAGCTTGTGTTGTAGGGGCAAACCTGCAGATGGATCTTATTTTTCCATAAATACAATTTTGAAGTTGTTGTGAAGCCTGGACAATTGAATGCAGGACTAGACCACCTGTCACGCGTCGAAATAGGGGAGGAACCTACTAACTTAGAAGGAGGATTGCCTCATGCAAAACTATTTGCAGTATGTGTCATGGATGGTCATTTTTAGGATATCATGGACTTCCTAACAACAGGAACTACACCAGAAGGATAATCTGTCCAAGAAAAGAACGAATTAGTGGTGCACACAGCAAATTTCTCTGTCATTCTTGGGCATCTGTACAAAATGGGTAGTGATGAGATATTGCGATGATATGTACTTGAGATCGATAGAAGTAGCATCCTCACAGACGCTCATGGGGTCACCATGGGAGGACATTATGCAGGGAAAACAACCGCGCAGAAGATTCTACACATAGGGTTGTGGTGGCCAACCCTTCATCAGGATTCAAAAGCATATTGCAAGGTGTGTGATGTATGTCAAAGAATGGGCATCCATCACGGAGGGATGTAATGCTTTTGAATCTACAAATAACGTTGCAACCCTTTCAGAAGTTGCTGATAGATTTTGTAGGACCCATTCATCCACAACAGAAGACTGGAGCAAGGTACATTATCACTGCGATGGAGTATTTGACTCGTTGGGCAGAAGCGCAACCAGAGAAGGATTGCAGGGGTGCGGTGGTCGCAAATTTCCTATTTGAGCATGTACTAACATGATTTGGATGTCCAAGGATCTTGATGAGTGATCGTGGTACGCACTTCCTAAGTGAGACAATCAATGCACTAACGGAGGAATTTTAGGTATATCACTAGAAAATCACACCTTATTACCCACAGACTAATGGGATAGTGGAGGAACTCAACAAAGTGCTTGAAGATGCATTGACCAAGGTTTTCAATGCTAAACAAAGTGATTGGGACCTATGCATACCTGCAGTATTGTGGGGTTATCGAATGAATGAAAGAAATTGATGGGACAAACCCCTTTTAGGGTTGTCTATGGTGCGGAAGCCGTAATTCCTCTGGAATACATCATTCCTAGCTTGCACATAGCACCAATCATAGGTATGATAGATCATGTAACCCTGGAAGAGAGGCTCGCGCAGTTGGATGAGCTCGAAGAAGAATGATTTTTGGCTAGATTTCACTAGTAGCTTCAAAAGCAGCTTGAAAAGGCATGGCATGATTGACACATCAAGTTGCATACATTTAAGGTAAATGACTTGGTTTTGTTATATGATAGTAAGTTTGATAAATGGAGAACGCTTCCTAGGAAAGGTGAATGGAAGTTGCTTGAAGCCATAAACCGATGTCCAACCATGTGACCAAATGAAAGTAGCACAATCTTAGCACTCCAGGCAGCTAAAAGGAGGAGAGGGACTATAAACTACATTTCCCAGGTTGGAGAGTTGTGTGATTAGAAGATGGAAGAGTGAGGATGTGTGACTAGGTCTACGATAGCACAGAGGGAGTTGCGGTACCCAGGGAGAAATCACGCGGGTTGGCTGGAAAGTGACTATTAAAGTCACCTTTCATGAAAAGATGGTAGAAGCAAGGCCAAATGGAGTGGGTGGCCAACATTTAAGATGAAATGTATGGCTTAGATGCTTGAACATCTGCCCCCAACCTGGCATTAATGAACCTATTTCGAGGATAACGGTAGGATTTGTATTCAAATTTCCCTATACATTACAAGTTGATTCCCAGCGAAAAACATTTGGCATTTTGAGTACTCAGCGGTTGATCTCTCAAGTGCCTATGAATTGTGAGAAATATGAGATTGTAATCATTTTTGGGGTAGTTGCAACTTTTTTAGTGGACACACATGAATTATTGCAGAATATCATGTCTGTGCCCCCGAAAGTTATCAATAAACAATAAGTAGTAGAGAAGCCATCAGAGGAAATGGAGAGAGAGACTGAAGTAGCTTCCCCGAATGTAGCCAAAGTATTTGTGGAGGTCCCTAAATCCACGATAATGCTGAGATCGAAGCCAACCCCGACCAAGGAGACCATGAAAGACAAGAAGCGTGAGCAACATACCATTCTGGTGTGTTTGTCACCAAGGTGAAACCCACCAAAGCCCACTACCAAGGAGAAAGGGAAGGCTATAAACCTAGAAGTAGAAGAGGAGGATATTGAATACATCTCCATCGACGATGAGGATGTGGGAGTGGAAATAGAGGAGCTTGAAACTGAGGGTGTGGATCATTTTACACAGTTGTCAGAGTATGTCCCTCCATGCAAGCCTTAGTCCAAGGTCCCAAAGGACATTAATGAAAGTAAGACTCCCCTGCAAACACATTTACTATGAGATGAAATCACTTTCGACAGTCCACCTTTGGCATAGGTGCTGATTTTGAGGCTTGAAGACTGGGACTTGGTGGAGCATGAGAAGTTCTCATACCTAGCGACCGAATAGTTGACATGATGCATTATAGACACAAATACGGGGATGCCTACATTAGAGCCATGGAAGTGGCTTAGATGAGTAGAGAAGGCAGGATTACTCAACCAGCTCTAGGTGCCACAGTGACCACACCCCGGTGATAGTTTTATTCATACCCATCACTAATATGTTAACTCACCACATAACACACCTACCATATATAGTTGAAAATCCAGCTATGATCTGTGGCGGCAAGGGTGGTGAGTTGCTGTTCATAGAATAAATGAAAGAAAAGTTCAAGCTAATGAAGAAGCGATGCGAGTACGCTATCTATAGGATCTATGAGCCTGCTATGAAGGTGGGAACATAGATCCTTGCAGGGAATGTGATGCAAAAGAGCTATGTTGATGAGGTACCGGTGCCTATTGTTATGCTCGCAGAATAGTTTTCGGAAGGATTCTAGTTTAACTGGTCAGACTACCTTGGCAGAGTGTTACTGGCGAGCTACTGTGAAGTGCAAGAGTAAATCAATACATTCCACTATGTGTGGCTCTTGTTGTTGGTTGTGCTCATAGCATTGGAGTTACCAGAGGAGAGCCAATTCCCCTCAGTCGCGCCTGACCTTCCTAAAGCAGCGAAGTATGCTTTGTTGTGGGCAACCAAGGACACAGAGCGCATTTGAGACAGTAAGATCTTCTAGATCTTGATGGAAATGAATATTATGATGGCTATCAATCACAAGCCGCGATTGATACCCAGGTATATGCTAACTTGTAGAGTTGTACAAAGTTTAGGGCTAATTTCCATCATATTTTGATTAGGGCGTGAAAGGACCCTGTGTAGAAGTGGTATGATTTGTCGTACCTCACCACAGATGATGCCATCAATGCGGTGTTCGATAAATGGTTAGCGGAATGGCTCACCTCAATGGATTTGGTGGTGGTTGGAAGCAAGTATATCACACAAAAGAAGAAGAAATAGGCCAAGCTAAAGATGGCGCAACTTGTCAAAAAGAGGAAAAAGGAGGCTACTGAGAAGGCCTGGGCCAAACAGGCAGGAAACCAGATAGATGGTGTAGAGCAGGGCTTTGACAAAGGTGCGCAGTCACCTTCACATGAAACTAAATAATAGGACACAGAGCAGCGTGAAGCATACCCTCAGGAGACATCTAGTTGTATTAAAGTTCCAAGAGAGCTGGAGAAGGGAGTGTCCAAAAGGAAATCCAAGGCAACCAAGTCCTCATTAGACCCTATCACACTAATGGAGGGTGACTTATATGACATTGGTGACACAGTTCAAGATGTCACTGTAGAGGTCCTGCAGCAATTCGAAAGGTAGTAGCAGATCATCCTAGGGGCCATCCAGATAGGACTGCAGGAGTTGCAGACCCACATGTTGCAAGTTGGTACGATGTCTACCAGCTTGGCTATCGACACATCAGAGGCTGCAAATATGTTGTGCACGAAGGCTTCAAATGCACTAGTGGTACCGTATGGAGCACTGAAAATAGAAAAAATGAGGCTGACAAGCCCACTATCAGTGCCTTGAAGGGAGTGGGATTGAACCTGCCAATACTCCCGCATGAAGCACTCAACCTCTTCCAGGATGGAAT
This sequence comes from Pinus taeda, assembly GCA_000404065.3. Classification (NCBI taxonomy): domain Eukaryota; kingdom Viridiplantae; phylum Streptophyta; class Pinopsida; order Pinales; family Pinaceae; genus Pinus; species Pinus taeda. The sequence continues at coordinate 24,272 of APFE030817995.1, read as the reverse complement.
CATTGTAGAGCTGAGGGCTCGTGAGAACTATGCCCACCTTTGTGATCCGTGAATAGAAAATAAACACTAAGCATATGGCCTTATATAGGAATTCTTCCATTGTCATTGAGGTTGAGGCAGCTAGCCAGATCAAGAAGATCATATAGGTCGTGGAGGCATACATAATATTCCAAAAATTGGCCATTCCAAAGGAGGAGCCAGTCGAGGTCCACATCCATAAATTGGCCACAAGGGTGCGCGACACTCAAACAGAGATGATGTGGGTTCAGTTGGAGTTGAATCTATAGATTATAGAGCTGTAGTTGAGGGCTCAGCCTTTAACACCACCAGAGGTAAAGGAACAACAGGTGGCCACTCTCAAAGAAGAAATTACGGCAGTGGAGAGTGCACTAACAGACTGCACACAGCTGTTCGAACAATCGTTTCAGGACCTGACTAGCTTGCACGAGGACCCAAACATCCAAAGGCTAGAGACTAAACTGCACGAACACCAACAGTGCTATGATGATGTTAAGGGCACAACACGAATCGTGGTGCTGACACAGAGATTAGCCAAGCTCCAGGAAGCCAAGTAGTTGAAGGAATGGGTGGATGCAATACTACACAAGGAAGCAATGCTGAAGGCGCAACTCAAGCCCTAGGTGGGGGAAGCTTACATAGTCATAGGAAACATTGAAGGCAAGCTTGCAACTCTTCAAGTGACGCAACAACAACTTTAGGCCGACAGCATAGGGGCAATATCCGAGAAAAAAATCGAAGATGTGAAATAGGCAGCAACTTAGTGCACAATGGAAGTTGTGGTCATCAGGGTCAAGCTGGATGAGCTTTGCATAGAGACCGCTGCAGCTACTGAGTGACTCGAGGGCGAGTCACAATGTTTTTGGTGGGGGGCTATTAGAAGAGGGATCCCCTAAGGGCAGTTTTGGGGCTAAAAGCCCATGTTTAAATCAATTTTTGTAATATTTTTATAAAGACTCTGGATTTTGTGGTCGTAGAGTGTGAAGGTGTTATGTGTCATAAAGGTTAGTCCACACTTAGTTTTGTAAAGTGAAGTCAACTGTAAGATATCTACCCATGGTCCATGGACCATGGGATTCTATAAAAAGACCTAATCTCCAAGTAGTTGGAGAGACAACATGTAAGAGAGTCATATCTTTAGAGCAAGAAGACTAAGTCTTAAGTTGTAGTGTAGGTAGAGGATCTACATCTAGGTGTGGAGAGGCCTAGGGTAGAAGTCTGCAACTGAGTGTGTGGACCCCTAAACCTATGTGCATGGGGTGAACAATGTCTATAACAGTTGGAAGATATTAATAAAAGGAGTTATTCTACAATTTTTGTGTATTTGTTCTATTGATGGGTGTGGATATTTTGTGTATGACTTTCCTTTATGATGCTTCCATGATGCATGAACCAATACAATTACATTGAATAATTAAATGCAATTATGAATGTGTGATGATGCAGTGATAACTTTAAGTATTCGGCAAGATAAGAAAATCACTTAGCGTAATTGAGGAATCTGAATAGTGCATTGCCATAACAACATGAAAGTACATGAGCCCTAGGTTAGGGTTGCGCAAAGGTCGATTGTATACTTTCACGAAGGTATTGAATGTAGGAATAGATGGTTTGTTTTACAAGCCCTAGAATGTGATCACCTGTATGAAGGCAGGGATAGAAGAAATCAAATGACATCAAAACCATCTCAAGGTGCAAAAACTTGGTTCCAACATCCCCCCCATACTAGATCGGGTGTGACTTCAGTCCATGTTCCGCGAGCTGATGCCAAAAGGGCCAATAGTGTAGGGATTTTTTTAGATAAATAACGTTGAACCTCGGTCAAGTATCCTCAAGCCAACAGTTAGAAAGAACATGATTTTTGATGAACTAGATAGAGTTGAGTTGAGAGTCCATAGTGGGAATTATATCAGTCTTCGAGAACAATCGACTAACACGATTATTACTTATGTTCGACTACATAGTGGTTTGGAGTCCCTAGCAAAAAAACACATGGTGCCTTTTATGGGATCACTTGGAGAGATAATAGGTAGAGATATCATCTTACAAGAAGTGAAGTAGTACATTGAGAAAACCAAACAAGAATCAGAACAAGATTGCTTGGATATTACCAAACACATTATTCTATAGTACGTTATTACATCAGCTAAATCTCGCATGAAATTATAATGGTTGTGTAATATTGTACAATCTATCTCCAAATCCATAATGGCATAAGCTTTGGAGGTGAATATGTGTTTTGTAGCATATTTGTTAGTACGGCTCAAAGTCATTGCTACAAAATCTTAGATAATGGCATTCATACATTACCAATGAGCTCCATGAAGAAGAAAATGACTTATCTATTTGAAAGTATCTTCTACTATTAGAAATTTTGTTTTATATATCCACCATGCTATATGTATTTTTTTTTGTAATATGTTTAATGTAATGAAGTCCAATAAAAACATGTGGAATGTGAAAATACACATGTTGAATGCAAAAGGTCATATCTAGAATGTGAAATGCTGTCTAAAAGCCCATAGGTCATAGAAGTTGAAAATTCTTGAGGCAACTCAAAAGTAATTTTCATTTTTTATAAATAGTTCCTGATAACTCAAGTAAATGGCTTGAATTCTTAGAGTCTTTCCTTGGCTTTTCCTATATTACACGAGGGAAAAATCATTCTTTGGAGAAGAAAATTGTAGATTCATTTTCCAATAATAGATTTAGTGTTTCACTGATGTAATAGTACTTGGATCCTTTCATCAATAATATGAAGCTCCTTGAGCCAAAATTTCTTCATCCATGTATCATGAATGTAGTAAGACTATTATTGATATATTTTTGGTATATGTTCACATAATACATACTAATATTAATGAATTGTTTCGTTGCTTAGATATGGATATTGTTGAATGATTGTTGTTATGATTTTACAATTGTTGTTTATTTTATGAACTAATTTTCAAGTTAAACAACAAGTATTCCTCTTTCACTCATGGGTCTCGCTTAGGATAGTACTATTACTTCTCTAACTGGATGTCCATTTCTCTTTACAGTTGTGGAAGTTTGATGTCCATCTACATTCAATGTCACAAAAATGTTACGTACTTGTTGCCCCAAAGAATTGTTATGATCTCTTGTGTATAGTCAATGCCTTGTACTTTGAAAAACAAACTCTCTATTCCGACTTTCAATACGTTCGTGAAAGTATAAGTTTCAATTGGATTCGATGTGATCATTGAATATTTCCTTTGATTTATTCATTCTTTTATTCAAGAAGGTGGCATACTCATTATTGAGAATTTTTGTTGCAATCTTGAAAATCTATTTGATCAACCTCAATTGCTCCATGAGTCTTGTGATTTGAATAACGAATTTTATTCGGAAAAGCAATTGACCATGCTTTCTCATTTCAACTCTTAATCAATTCACAATTCTAAGTTGGTTTGAGTTGAAAGGACACTTTAGCTCATGCTAATGGTTATGTGAGTTTCCTACTACCCTAATGGTACTTATGAATTTTCTCAGTTTAAAATTTTCTCACAAAGTTTTATGAATAACATCATTTCATGGGATTTTGATTATTTCCATAGGGATTCTTATTTTCTTCATGTTAAATTTTCAAACCCTCAAGGTAGAGAGACTAATATGACATTTAAATTTCAATCACTACATCCCTTTTTATGAAAAACCCTGATTTATGATGAAGAGATAAAAATTGATACTAATGATTATCAAATCTTTCGATCTGACATCTCTTCTCCATCATCCATTAAAAAGGTCAACCCACACACTAGCATGTATTGTGGTCAATCTGTATCAGAGATTGATCCTACTTTTAATATGGATATGGATTTGGTTAATATTTCTTGTCAAAGTGTTTCAAAAGGTTGTTTCTGTGATCCTATTTCTAATAGGCTTGAAGCATCCTATCAGTCAGGACCCATGTACCATTACATGTTTCTTCATATATTCAATTGAGTCTTGTATAGTTGTGAAGCTTGGAAATTTTATTTTTGTAAAGTTCCTCATTCGATAGAGCATTCCCTTGAGTCACACCATTTTTCTTTCCCCCAATGCTTATATATTTCATTTTGGATGCTTTGGATTTTTATCTTTCTCACTACACACCATCTCACTTTCATTCTGCATGAGCACATCTTTTGACTTAAACGTTGGGAGAAAATTTTATGGTTGCATTGGAGGTTTCATTTCACTTAACCTGACCCTATAATTTTTAGTATAGGTTAGGATAGGTTGCATTTAGTTATATGCACTACATTCTTTCCTTTCTTCTTTTCAATTTTCTAATTTTTTTCTTTTGTTTTTAATAGTCATTGCATAACAGTTGGTTTTGAGATTCAAGACAATGTGGCTAACCTTTTGCAAAGGGAAATTTGTGGTAATTTTCAACCCTTGGATAATATGTCACCCTCTTCCTTGATTATTTTTATATATCTTTATAGTCAATGATTTTTGGATGGAAAATATGATCCTTTCAACCGGTAAACTATAAGAAGAACCATGATTCCCGTATCTATTTAGGATTCTTGTTCCTACATTTGGTTTTGTTTATTAATGGTGTTCCTAATTCCTATGTATTTCATTAGAGACATATAAGGGGAGAATATTTATTTGGTTAGCTATCAAAGGTTTATAGACCTATCTTTGAAGGAGAAACCTCTTTTCCTCTCAATAAGTCGGGATCCCTCTTCTGCCCCACTTTAAAAAATAATAAGTGCCTAAGCATAGTTCTATTAAATTAATAAATAAAGGGGTGAAATAAGATAAAGGCTTCCTACGTAGAGAGTTGAAGCAAGTGACTTTGTCGGGGTACTGTCAAGGCTCACTAGAAGTGAAGCAACACTTGTGTTGCTAAAGTGTCTCTGTCACAATATTGTTTAGGCCTGCTAGTAGCAGAGCAACACCAAAGATAAAAACTCACACTCTAATTATTTTTTAAACTTGTGATTCAATATTACGCTTATTCTAATCAAATTTATTTAGTTATCTTTGAGTTGTTCTATGTCGAGTAATGAAGTAGGGAAGCTATATCTTTAACCAGAGAGAAAGGGTAGGTGAGGTGACTCAATGATTGAATCAATACTTTCTAGAAAATTCAGACTTCATGCATAAAATGAAACCAAAATATAGGATTTTGGGTTCTCGTAGTGTGTCTCCAAGTGTTTTCATTGTGACAATGACCCTCCAAATTTTAAGCCTAATCTAATTTTAAAGCCTACATGAACTATTGTTCGAAGTGGCCTAAGTTTCGTCACCTCATATTTGGGAGAATTTTTGTTATCTTATCTAAATATAGGAGAAGACATATATTTTATCATCTTAGTGACTAGATTTGTTTGACATACATCTCACACAAAAAAGTGAGAAAAGCAATATTATTTGGGAAAAAATGCACTCCAAGATGTCATGCAACCATGCTCCAGTTAAGCACACTCCTTGGAGATGATCAACTATGCCCTTGAGGAGTGAATTCCTTCATGATAAGTGAGTGCACCCTCCAGTTGAGTGCACTCCTTCAACCGGAAGAATTGTTCATTCTTTAAAATCATACATGTGCATTTCTTGTTGCATGTAGTCTATCCGCCGACAATTGGCAAGAATGCATGGATTTTTTCTGCATGTAATCTCTTTATAGTCAACTGAGTTAATCATTCTTTCTCATAATAACTCTCGTCTGGTTTTAGCACACAAATTTGAATCAACTAGCCCTTCATCTATCCTTATTCCAAGAAAGATTTTGCATGTCAATTATTTCACTTTGATGTTTTTGTTGTTGATTTTGATTTCTTTTATAGAGTTTCACTTCTTCTTAGTTTCTTTGTTTTCATTTTAGATTGTACTTTCTTGTACAAGTGTTATTATGATGTCATAGGTTGTGACTCTTACCATTTTGTAACTCACATTTTGGTCATAATTGCTACAAAACCTATAAGTATTTGTAGATCCTTCCTCTTAGCAGTACAATAATTTCATCCTGTTGTTGGACTTGTTGAAGTTGATCTTGAGCCATTTCAAGAAAGAGTGCATTTCTAGAAATTAGGGTCTCACTGTCTTAGAAAGTTGCACCAAGGAAATCAAGTTTTCCTCTTGAGCACACTCCTTGAGTGCACAAGTGCAACCCTGAATCAACGAATGATTTCCCATTTGTGCTCTCACTATATGCCCTATGCCTTCCAAATTCCTTTTGAGAATGCAAGAACACTATGATGGCTGAAAGCCTAATCCTTTGTCTCTTTGATGTACGTTCATATGCCCTCCTTGGTCCCTTTGATCACATAGGCACTCCTTGAACCCATGAATGATTTTCCTTCATACTTCGATAGTCTGCCTTATGCCCTTGAGATCTTTCTCTCTATTTCTTAAGCACACTAGCACACCTTCAACAACTCTTGTGAGCATTGACCCTTCATTGTTGGTCCCAAATAATCCCTCTTTTGTTTTGAATTAATTTTCATGCCTAAATAGTTATCCTATCCCATGTTTGATTATTTTGCACTCATAGTTATGCTTGATGGCTCTTTAAACATGATTTTTTGCGTTATTTCTTGTAATAGATAAAGGACTTCATAAATCTTATCTTTGTCACCATTTGTGTACTTCCATGTGTAGGTGTTCGACATACTAATCTCATTCCTCTGTCCTCATTTTTTGGAATGATGCTCCCAACTACGAATTGAGTGATCTCAAAAGAAGTGTTAGAAGAAAGCACTAAACTAGTAGTAGAAATTGGAAAGCATTCCATTCCTATACTCATAGATACACAATGTTTTATAAACAAATATTTCGAGGTCGCATGGAAGGATATTAAATACACATTCATGTAGAAGAAATTACATGAAGGTTTGAAGGATAAGGAAGTATACATCAAGATCAAGTAGGCTAGGATACACAAGATTGCATGCAGGTTCCTAGTGTTGCCTTGTATAGGGGAAATTGAGTAGATCCTCTCACATATGGATGATTTAGATTTGGTGCTTCATTGTGAAAGTGGTGGTCAGCCTACCACCTATGTTTAAGAGGACAAGAAAACTTACAACAATATGTTGAATCCCATAGAATATGCCAAAAACAACTTCTACACTAAATGGGTTGATTTGTGGTTCATCTCAACACAAGTAATATCATCAAGTCTTCGTGTTGAGATCCTGCCAAATTTTGATGTTTCCCATTTGCAGTTTATCCTACTAGGATTCTGAGGGAGGTGTACCAGTACCTTATTTTCATGTGTTATAGGTTGCATGGGCAAACTAATTCTCAAGTATTTTAGGAGATTTGGATATTCGTGTTGAAATTGGTTGTTACACATGGAAAACCGTTCAGTTGGGAAGATATAATTTCCTTTGAATTATAGTGACATGATGGGAAGGCCAAAGTAGCTCTAGGAGAAAACTAGGCACTATAGCTTTATATGTCAAAATATCTATTAGATGGGATATATTCATTGTATGCATTCCTAGGTACATATAGGAAATGGAACCCACAAGATAAGTTTCTACTCTACCTAAATTGGAGGGTATTGTGATAGCTTAGTATTATAGGGGCATATGAAAAATTAGTAGAGAATTTCATTGCAGACATATTTTAGATGATATATGAGATTGGTCCTCCTTACATGACTGACTAGTTGAAGGAGGCATTGCATAATATTGTAGATTGGTTTCTCGCACCAGAAGATACTTATATTGGATGCTTTAGATGCCAAACTCCTCGCCAAGTTATGTGACAATAACTAACAAATAAGGTAGCCCTGTAAGAAATTTCTTATTAGGTTAATGGTTGATTGTTAGGAGTCATTCGTAGAAGGAAGAAGGTCTCATGACCCAATTTACATTTGAGGAATTGAATGTATGATTTTAAGAGCCTCAAAGTGACAGATGCTTAAATACAAGAACTAGACTACTTGTGCTTTGGAGCTAGTAACCTTCATAGGTATGATCCTAGGAAAATCTGGAGGGCACATTGTGATAGGATAGGATACACCTAGGGTTACATAGCAATGATTATTACAAAAGACAAAAAGGTCAATAATTGGTACAAGGAATTAAAAAGAATCACCCGGGAGATGAGGTAGGCACATCTATTGTCCCACAAATTCCAAATGTCTAGGTACAATAGGAACCACAAGCAACAACTCCACAAGCTAGCACACCAACTCCTGCAAGAAAAGGTAAAGCATGACCCAACAATAAGTAGTAGTATAAAAAGGAAATTTTATCCATTAAGGAAAGGTGTTATTGAAGTTGAACATATAAATATTCAATAAGAGGAGGACGAGAAAAGCAAGCAGGATGAACTGCTAAAAAAGAAACTCGAGGGAAAAGAAGAAACAAGGAGAATAGAAGAGGAACAACAAAGGACTTTATAGGAGGAGGAAGTAGCATAGAAGTTGAAAGAAGAATAGGTGACACGTGAAATAAAATTACAATTGGAGGAAGATGATGTCATCCAACACATGGATGATAAGCAAGGTTCTCTGGCATGACTCCCTCTTACAAGTGGCCATCTCCCATTTTACGAGATGGGAATCACACATCCACCAAAAGAAAAAGTTATGGAAATATGTAATGCTACATTTGATTAGCTGAAGAAAAGAATCATGCAAGAAAGATGAAGATTGTTCATGAATGATACCGAAAATCCAGTCTTTATATCCATGGAGAAGGTGATAACAAAAGACACTAGGAGGAATCCTCAGGGAAATTATGGAAGCTAATGTTTCTTTTGACACAACAACACAGGATAGCTCATAATACCTCTTGAATAAGAATTTTCATTTAAGGAAAGGTTTGGTTGCACTAAAGTGACAAGTGGAACATCTCATTGCAGAAAGTATCAATTATATTCTAGCAATCGCAACATAGCAAACTGGCAGTCAACTATACAAGAAGAATTGGGGCTGATGGAGGACATAATGGTGCAATTGTATGATGAAATGATATGTCTTCATGAGAAGTGGAACCTTTAGTTAGTATACAAAAGAAAGCGCAAAAAGTCTTGAAGCTCCTAAACGTGGAAAACAAAGTTGTTGATCAAATCAAAGAATGGGTTGACAAATATCCAGATTTTCCCAACAATTGTTCAGAAAGGACATGATTGTTGTTGAACTATATATATTTCATTTGACACTCCATAGTCATAATTACATATGTCTTAAAGGATAGTTGGCTAACACTATTACTTGTTATAGTCGATTGCACAATCATTTGGAGTCCCCAGCACAAAAACATGGGATGCCTTTAGTGGGATCAGTTGGAGATATAAGAGGTAGAGAGATCATCTAATGAGAAGTGAGGTAGTGTATTGAGAAAATCAAACAAGCATCAAAACAAGAAGGCTTGGAGATTATGAAAGAAATTATTCTACGATATGTTATTGCACCAACTAAAGCTCATATGAAATTATCTTGGTTGTGGAATAGAGTAGAATCTGGCTCCAAATCCATAATGATAGAAGCTTTGAAGGTAAATATGTCGTTTGTAATGGATTTGCTAGTACGAATCAAAGCCATTACTACAGAATTCAGAGCATGGAATTCATAATTCACCAATGAGCTTGATGAAGAAGAAAATGAATTATCTATTTGAAAGAATTTTGTCCTATTAGAAGTTTTGTTTTATATATCCATCCTATACATATTTTTTATTTTGTAATAAGTTCAATGTAATAAAGTCTTAGAGACACATATGGAATGTAAAAGTTCATATCTAGAATGTGAACTGTCGAATGCAAACCCATAGGTCATAGAGGTTGAAAAGACACGAGGAAATTCAAAAGTCATTGTCATTTGTTATAAAGAGTTCCTCATAACTCAAGTAAAGCATTTGGATTCTTAGAGCCTTGTCTTCGCTTCTCTTGTATTACATAGGAGAAAATTCATTCTTTGGAGAAGCGAGTTATAGCTTCATGTTCCACTACTAGATCTAGTGTTTCATTGATGTAACAATGTACTTGGAACCTTTCATTAATAATTTGAAGCTCCTCGAGCCAATGCTTCTTCATGCATGTATCATGAATGTAGTAAGACTATTCTTGATATGTTTATGGTATATGTTGGCATATTACATACTAACATTAATTAACTATTTTTTTGCCTAGATATGGATATTGTTGAATGAGTGTTGTTATGATTTTATCTTTATTTTTATCTTGTGAACTATTTTGCAGGTTAATCAAAACGTCTCCATCTTTCGCTTGTGGGTCTTTTTCCAGATACTAACCGGAAGCTCGTTTATCCTTACATCCATGGAAGTTTCTTATGCATTCTACATTCAGTGTCACACAAAGCTTATCTACTTGCTACTCCAAAGAGTTGTTGTAATCTCTTGTGTATGTATTGTAAGCAAGGTGAGCCTCTAAACCATTCACAATGGTGGTTAAACACTATAACCAGATAAGACTCCTACACCAAACGATGCGAGGTCTAGTTGAGAACTTATGTCATGGATATGCCTTACATGTTGGTGATATCCAACCCTGTCAGGACATCCTAATCAACTTTCGAACAATAATTTTTTTTTTTCTAACAAACATTAAAGATGATTTCCTTTCAACATAAAAAAAAAATTAAATGATACTCTAATATATATGTATTATG
>APFE030817992.1:0-11520 GCA_000404065.3 Pinus taeda | reverse complement strand
ATCCAAAGATTGGTTAGTGGTTACCCCGGCCGTATTCCCTTGGGAGTCAAAGGGAACAACCTGGGTGTTAACACTTCCTTAAGGAGTGAATGTATGGTGTTGTCGTACCTTAAGGGTTTGATATCAATAAAGAAGCATTTCTATCTATATTCAGATCTTATTATTTCTGGGCATATTTATATTATCATATATTTTTGGATTAGAGCCATAACAAGTGCACTTGTTATGGCTCTAACCCAGAAATATATGATAATAGAAATATGCCCAGAAATAATAAATCTGAATATAGATAGAAATGCTTCTTTATTGATATCAAACCCTTAAGGTAAGGCAACACCATACATTCACTCCTTAAGGAAGGAGAACACTCCACAAGCCATATGCCTATTCATACAATATTCCTTCACATCTCTCAATGGGGAGTCTCTAGCCTCTATATAGGCCTCATACATACAATACCATGGGTCATTACCCTAGTTCCCTCAATACCATCTATCTAATACCATGGGATTATTACATTATTGCTAACTACTTGTGGTCCCTTACATGATACAGGTTAGCCACCTTATTTATTACTATGACCCATCCCATTATTACATTATTCCCTTGGATACCTCCCTTTGTACCCTATATTATCCCCCCTAGGTATACTACAAACTAACTGACTATCATGGAAAGGAAAGTCGAGCTTGAAAAAGGCTAACTGGTAAATAAGGACTATTTCACCCTAATGGGGGGACATCACCACACAAAAGAATGATGAAAAAATAACATTCATGGCATATAAACAACTTCTCCAAAGAATGAGGTTTTAATCTAATGGTGCATTGATGATTTCGACCTCAAATTAGATCATTTTCCCTATGGTTGATAGGCAAAGAAAGAAAAACCCTTCAGGATGTAAGGTATTCCCATCAAAATCGTTTAATGTCAACCTAGGCAAAGATAGAGTCAATTTTCCTAGAGTTCCAACACTTTCATGACATGATAGAAGTAGATTCCACTTCATCTGAAACTTCTTAATGAACACCATTTGAAGATGTGGACCATTTTCTAGAAGGCCAGATGACATGGAAGATGAGTTTTCCATGAATATTGATCAAAGTTCATAAGATTCGAATCTAAGGGATCCATTCCATCAATAGTAGCAAACAATGTCTTATGCTACACTAGGAAAATTTGCGAAACTTCAAGTGTAGACATAATAGCAGGAGCTTGCGCTACATCCTCAATAATACAATAGTTTTGAGCATCCCTCAGATTGGGATTATCTTACAAAGTGTGACTTGAGGACGATGAAATATAGTTTTCAATGATCAATTATATTAATAAATAATACCATTGGGTGGGGGAGGATTCATGGGTTCCAATGTGCAACTACCACTCTCAATATTCTCATAGTTGTGTGCTCTGGCTGTGACATTGATAAGTTGTTCCACCATGAAGATATATTGAGTGGATGATAAGGCATTATTAGAATAATTTCCCCCACAGATCCCTTGCTGAGGAGCTGGAGGATTTGCAGCCTTTTGTTGTTACAGGTTGATGTGAGAAATGGAGATGGATCTCATCCATCCAGTGGCACTCATGATTAAGGTGGTTTTACCCACAAATATTAAGGAGAAAATAATTATTTTTCTTCTTTTATTTTGCACCACCCTCAGTAGTCTCTTAGGCTTGAAGTGCTCCTTGTTCATCATTTGAAGGTTTATTAGAATTGTTGTTTTTCTTCTTACCTCTTGGCTCTTGAGGGTTCTTTGTAGATGTGGAATGGATAAAGTTTACCTTAGAGGTTGGAATAGGAGAACTAGGAGTTGGAGTAGTAGGCTTAGCATCCAAGGCACTAGAAGAGATGTTCATTTGGATCATTGTTTGGATATTTGGTCTATGTTTCTTGAGGATACATACACCACTACACCATTGGCATGGGTTATTGGCTTGTGATTAATTAGATCAGTTGATAGCCAAGGATAGTTAGGAATGATCTCTTATAGACTACTCACTTGAGAATAAATCAAGTGTATTTTATGGGCACACATGATGGCTTATTCCCTAGTTTGGGATCTTACCCTAGACACATATTCAATAGTCATAGGCAAGAGGGAATTGCTAAAAAACTCACACAACAACTCATTAGAGAACTTGTTTTTAAATAACTTCATCTTCTTCTCCACTCATGAATGATCAGAAATTTGGGTGGAGGTGTCTTGAAGTTGATAAAGTTTAGTGAGAATTTGGATTCTAGTCTCAGTCCTGACAAGAAGTTGGTAGTGGTTAAAAAATTCCTAGGATAAGGACACAAAGGTATTGTAAGAGACACACACGAAACCAATGTACCATTTAGAAACTCCAATGGTAAGATTCCAATGGAAAAGGAATAGCCTAATGTTACCATCCATGTGTTGTATATAATGTTGTCATTAATGAAAAAAAGATGTCGTTGTTGTCAAAGGGGATGTATGAGATATGAGAAATACCGCCTATGATGACCAAAGAAGTAACACAACTTTCTATGAAGAAATATGACAATTGAGTATCTTATAGGTTCTCATCAAGAGAAGTTAAAACTGAATGAATTTATTTAAGTTATTTATGTAATTATAATCCTCTAAAGACCTTGAAAATAACATGTTTATGTAGGTCTTGTCAATGCATTTCCAATGGTATATCCTACTAAAAAATACTTCTCCCAGATGAGAAGTTATGGCCATTTGAAGTTTTAGTATTAAATTGAGTGAACAAACTATAGAACAAAAAACAAAATATTACTATTAAACAATGCGCATGTTTTGGGCACATCTATTAGAAATTGTAGCAAGAAAGGCTCAATTGGACTTGTGCCATAGTCAAATTGAGTAATTCAATTTTCCACATCAACAGGATGACTTGGACTGTAGTTGACTTGCTTGGTCACTTAGTTAGATCAGAAAATTCATGTTTGTAGGCTAGAAGTAGAGTTATGAAAGTAGTGATTGCTAAAATATACCAATCTAGTTCAATTGTAGTAAATAGAACTTAGTTAATTGAGTTCTAGTTACTAATTGAGTCATTTGAAGGTTGATTGATTAGTATAACTATTGTTAACTCTCTGATCTCTTAGTTAAACTAGTCAATCACCTAAAAATATTCCAGACATGGATGGAATTCAAATTTCCTAACTGGAGTAGAGGAAAAGGCACATTTTAATCATCAATTGTATACTAGTTGAGTGTATAGGCTTGGAAATTAAGCAGGTGATCTATTCCTTGAGAATTACGTAAGGAAATAAGGAATTCCACTATTATTTAGGAGCTCAATTTCTCCTGGATTGTGCAAGGAAATATGAGGAAGTTGGAGCCTTGAATTTTCTAAGTGTTGGATAGAGCGGGGCAGTTAGTAGGAGAACATGTTTATGATGCAGTGTGTGCTTCAGAGTTGAAGCAAGACATTGTAATACTTTCTCATTCTCATCTATTTAATGAAAAGAGGAAAAGGGATTTCTCCTAGTGGGGTTCCCCTGTAAATCATTTTTTTCTTGTGGTTTTGATGGTTGCATGTCATTACATATGTTTCTAAATTACGATTTCCATTCTGTAGAATAGTAGAGAAAATTTGTAATATCTTGTAAATTTCAGTTTGAATTCATCAGTAGTAGAAATGTTTTATTGAATTTCCACATGATATCAGAGCTTGAAATCACAATAGAAGCCAGTGAATAGATCTTCTCCCTCGGAAATTTCAATTTGCAGATTCAGTGAAATAGTTTTCTTCGGTGTGGGAAATTGCCTTTCAATGGATTGAGATTGGAGAATGCCCTTAAGGGAACCTCTAATTTCATATCTTGGAAGGATAGGATGGAAGTTGTACTTGATCACAATGGAGTGTTGGAATACACCAAAGCTAATATACCAAAACCAACAATATCATATGCACAACAGTTAGCCCATTGGAAGAAGGATACCACAAAAGCTAGTAGCATTATCTTGGAGGGTGCGAGAGACCACATAGTCTAAAATTTACATGGAAAGGAAAATCCATTTGGTATGTGGAAGAGCCTCATTGAGTTGTTTGAAAATAGTAGTGATGCCAGCAAATTGGCAATGAGGGACAAGCTCAGAAACACATCAATGTAGAAAAAAGAAACCATTCCACATTACCTCTCTAGATTCACTTAGGTTTGATATGAATTTGTAGGACTAAAATAAAATGTGTCCTCTTCTAAGCTAATGACCCTAGCTCTCCTTGGCCTTCTGAAATCCTGTCACAGCTACGCGGACTCTGTAAATGGAAGAGAAAATTTTCCAAATTGGAAGAGACTTTGGTACAAGCTGGTGCAAGTAGAAATTTGAAGGAACACCAGAGATGGAGTAACATCTAAAGATAAGGATGAAGATAATTTTTCCTTGGTTGGTAATGGAAAGAAAGCTAAGGGAAAGAAGGCCCAAATAAAGCCAAATTCCATCCATAAAAATGGCAAGACGAAGGGCCTATAAAGTGTCCACACAATAAGTATAATAAAAAGCCTTCAATACTAGTAGGAGGTGATGCACTTTCCACATAATTTGATTTAGACTTCACCCTGATTTCATGTATGGAAAGCATTATAATGGGGAGTGTGTGGTATCTAGATTAAAGTGCGTCATTCCATATGATAGGATGCAAATAATTCTTCAACATCCTATAGGAGAAGGATATACAGATGCACATAGAACTTAGGGATGATGGGAGGTAAAAAACAAAATAAATTTGAATTGTAACCTTTAAGAGGGAGTTAGGCTCCCATATTCATTTGAAACATGTTATGTATCTACATGGGATGAAGAATATCTTTGTAGTTGTATTGGAGGATAGGGGTTATGATTTTGTTTTATGTAAGGAGAATAATTTCTAAGACATGTAACTAATAGGCAAGTGAAACTTATCAGAGTTAGAGTGAAAAAATCCACAAACTTGAGGTGGCATCTTGCACTACACTGAGAAGAAAGGAAGAAAAAATGTAGAGTCGAGATGTTGGAGAACTCTAGAAAAGGTGCATGGGACACTTACATCATGGGTCCTTAACAATCATGTAGAAAATTACCACCAGTCTTGTGAAAAGCATCCTTGACTAGCATGATGCTTGCAAGGAATGTACATTGGTGAAATATTTTAAATCCACCTTTCATGGCTGAGATAGCAGAGTGGGAGCAATCTTAGAGAAATTCCATTTTGATGTATGTGGACCCTTTTTATAGCCTTTACAACAAAACATAGGTATTATTTTATTTTTGTTGATGAATTTACTAGAAAATGTTGTATTTCCTTCATGAGGAAAAAGGATCAAGCTTTTTCCAAATTTGTTGAATTCAAAGCATTGGTTGAAAAGGAGTCTGGTCAAAAAATTGAAAGCCCTGAGAAGTGACAATAGAGGGGAATTTTTTTCTAACACCTTCAAGGATTTTTGTGCCAAAGAGGGTATTAAAAGAGAATTCATAGCACTCCATAATACACAACAAAATGGGGTGGTTGAAAGGAAGAATAGAAGCATAGTGGGAGTATCAAGATCCATGTTACATGATCAAGGGTTCCCATTACATCCATGGGTAGAAGTATGCAACACCGTAGTTTATTTGTAGAACCGAAATCCTCACATAACACTTGGCATGTTCACACCCGAAGAAGATTTCTCTAGGAGGAAGTTAGATGTAGCTCATTTTCAAATTTTTTGAGCTACTATGTGTTTTCATGTCTCCGAGGAAAGAAGGAATAAATTGGAACCTACAGTTGATATGAGGGTCTTTGTAGTATACACAGAGACTCCACATAACTATAGGGTGTATTTTTCCTCACTCATGGTGACAATAGTGAGGAGATATGTTAAATTTGATGACGATAATGCTATGAGATGCTCTCTAGAATGAGAACTAAGTATCCCACCAAAGGTGGAGCGTCATGCCCAACTTTAATGTGTTGTGGAGGAGACACATGTAGAGTAGAAAATAGGAGGCTTAGTGGAGGTACACACTTAGCCATAATATCCCAAAGAGGGGAGGAAGAGAACGAAAGAAGTTGACAGATTGGTGTAGGATTCATGGGAGCATGTAGGAGCTCCTACATGTTTGTGTAGGTAGTGGAGAACATCACATAGATACATTGGTTATATGGTTGTCATGAAAGAACTATTTGGGTCAAAACCTTCTTCATTTGAGAAAGAAATTTCTCAACCAGTGTGGGCTGATGCCATGGTGGAGGAGTATGACTCTGTCATGAATAAAAATGTATGGGAGGTGGTGCCAATACCATATAACAAGTCAATCATAGGTTCCATATGGATTTACAAAGTGAATCAATCATCTGATGGGAGAATTGATAAGTACAAGGTCAATTTTTTTGGCCAAAGGCTTCAATGGTGTTGTTGAGGAAGAAATTTACATAGAATAGCTAGAGGTATTTGTGACATATGACAGGGAGACACATGTATGAAAACTTAAGAGATCCCTTTATGGTCTTAAACAGGCTCCCTAATCATGATATACTCAGACCATCACATATCTCAGTGGATTGGGCTTCACCAAAAGTGAAGCACGTGCCAATCTCTATCACATTGTGGTAGATGGAAAGTTGCTTATCCTGGTATTTCATGTTGAGGACTTGGTACTTACAGGGGATGCGCAATTGATCCACTCTTGTAAGGAGGACCTTGCAAGAGAATTTGAGATGAAGGACATGGGCTTGATGCACTAATTCCTTGGGTTGGAATTATGGCAAAGTGATGGTGAGTTGTTTGTGAGTCAGGGGAAGTATTCCTCTGAAATACTTTAGAGATTTCACATGGAGAACTACAAGCCTATGGACACACCTCTAGCTACAAACTAGAGGAAGGATCATGGTTCTCTAAGAGAGGCAGTAAATGATACCATCTAAAGACAAATTGTGGGATCCTTAATGTATCTGGTGAACACAAGGCCTAACATATGCTATGCAGTTAATCATTGGAGCTAAGCCATGGTGAAGCCTATGAAGTTTTATTTCAAGGCATCAAATAATATTTTAATATATTTTAGAGGCATAACTGAGTATGGGTTATGGTGTAGGAGGACAAAGGGAGTGAAGCTCCAAGGCTTCACTGATGTTGATCGGGCAGAGAATCCATTAGAAAGGAAAAGTACTTTAGGTGCTATATTTAGTGTTGTGTCTGTAACTATTTCCTGATATACTAGGAAACAAAGGTCTGTGGCACTTGTTATCACTTTAGGAAACTCTCCTAGGTTGTAGCTTGGAGATGCCTGGTAACATATAATCTTCAATATTGTTCTCGGAACTATTGGAATGGATGAAGGTTTGGATCAAGTCAGATAACCATTTCAACTCTGTTTTCACTCAAGACATGCATGAACACCCCAGCTTTACAAGGCTTTAGACCACTAATGCTCAATATTTTATAGATTCCATTGATAATGGATAATACTAACTGTACTAGCAGATGCATACTTAAACACATATGAATGGCTAGCTACAGGAAGTGAATGATGCTTGCAAATCTAATTTATCAACGCATAGATAAGATGAGAGTTATATGGCATTAGATACAGAAGAAAAAATGAATAACCTATTCAAGTGTAATCTTAGAGTAGAGGAGAAAATGGAAATTGAACATGTAACAACAAAAGAAGCTTATATTTCTAGAATGAAGATGAGAAGCTAGAGGAGTAGAGTCTCGATAGTCTCCAAAAGTTGAACCCTTCATACTTCTAACTTTTAGCAATTTATAGGTTTTTTTACAATGCTCCTGAGCTCTCAAAGGCTCGGAGTGTCTTAATCTATCATCTCTGCCTTTAACGACTTAATGCCCTAACTAGGCACACATGGGCTTAGAGTTTTCTTCTCTAACAGCAGAGTAACCTCATTCTGGTAATTTGTTGCGCTCGCAGGGAGCTCACTCATGCCAGATATGCCCCACGATCACTTATGTTGGTTTTGACTGTGTTGCGTTGTTGATGCTCCATGATCGCTTCTATTTCAGGCTGCATCATGTTGTGCCCTTTTTTCTCCTTTCCGGCCTCTGTTTCCTAGCAATCTATCTCCCGGCGTCTGTTATGTGGTGGAATGAGTCTTCGGGTGTTTATAATCCCTTTAAATGTTTCCAATGACTGTTTTCTGTTTTTACAAAGAAAACGCTACAACACTATGAAATATTGCCCATCTTTGTTTATTTCGGACTTCAAAAGTCCTCAAATATGGCCTATTCCTCTATCGGGTCCACCCTTAATTGCTATCGTAATTCACAAATGGTCTGTTCCCAGCCTTCCCTTTGTATTTTTAGAAATGTGTTAAAACACTAGAAATACATTAAAAAATGGCTTTGGTGGACCTAAAAATATTATATATTTTCATTCTCGCTCTGGCGCTGCTCCAAGGTTCCCTTTGTATTTCGTTAAATAATGAAAAGCTATGAAAATCCATTAAAAATGGCCTTCTGCGTATCTCAAATTTTATATATTTTCATTTCCAAACCCTTTCCGGTCCAGGTCTCTTTACATCGGTGCTACTCCAAGGTTACCTTTGTATTTCGTTAGATAACAAATATATGTGTAATACATTTAAAAATGGCTTTCTGTAGATCTCAAAATCTATGAAATCCTATTCATGTAACTATCGGGTCCAATTATTCATGCCCCTGTGAAACTCCGAAGTGATTTTGTGATGCGACTAGTAACAATTGCATATTGCTTATGCCCCGGGCCCATAAGCGCTCTTCGTAATCTTTGATAGCGAAAACCCAATGTAATGTGGGCCATCGATCTGCACACTTGATCGACGGCCCACGTTGAATCACCAGTCGCCATTGGAAGTACCACATGGTCTGCACCGATTACCACTATATGCCTATGCCGATTGCGATTACTGATCATATTTGGACCGTTGATCAGCCAGATCTAATGGCTGCTATGCTTTACACTGTTTATGCCTCTGATACTTGGTTTTTCACTGATTTTATGTGTTTTTTCCTCCCGATAATGCTTTCTGGCTATTGTAAGGGTTCTTCTCCTGCACTGGTTTTGATCTTTGGCATGACTTTGCTAGCTTTTGGAGACTTAGAGAGAATATTTGGACCTATTTGGATCAGGACTCGGTGCAATTATAGGTGCAAGAGTAATATTTTGAAGTCTGGCTTATGGCCGAAGCAGAGCGAGAGGTGATGTGGCTGTCAGAGGTGAAATAGGGGACATTTCTGTTAAAAAGAGAAGCACTCCACCGTAGGGGCTAACATTGTCTCCTTCTGGGGATGAAAGCCTCCCTATAAGGTTTCAAGAACTACAAACTGATGCCTTTCTTGTAAAACCATAGTCAAATCTATCTCCTAGTGTTCCATTGGGCATGGAGTTTATTTTGCATAGAAAAATAAAAACTGGAAAACATATTTACAATATCAAGGCTTTAAAGCTTTAAAGGAAATAAAGTTTCATCCCTGCGATTGTGCCTCCGATTTTGGCCTGCTAAATTCTTTGTTTAGTGCAATCTGCATATCCGCTATCCCCGCATTTAGATTGTCACTGGAATGCTTAATGTACCAAGTCAGTGTGTGATCCTGTATAGTGCTGACCAAATTTTCCTTCTTTATATTTGGTTTGTGACACCCTGTGCTTCTCATATCGCTTTTACCATGAACCAAAATTGGTTTGGATATTCATTCCATACTCCCTTAGACATTGGTAGCTTTATCGCGCTTGCCATACTACTTTTCGGTGGTGGTGGAGGTGGTATGGATGAAGTCGGGGGTGAAGATGGTGAAACTAGTGGTGGTTTGGGTGGGGGTGGTATGCGCAGAATCCTCTTCTTTATCAGATTGATCGAATTTATTGGTGAGACATTCGCGAGTTCTTTCTCACCTTCACATGGAGGTGAAATCAAGGGGCTAGTTTCTAGTTCTGTGCTACCTTCGATTATGTAGATCCTCCCACTCCACGTAGCCCCAAACATCAGTTTATTCGCATAACCCACTTTTCACACAGTAGGATTTTAACCCAGGTGTTCAAAGATTTAACGTACTGTTGATGCTGCAAATTTTCACTATGCCAACAAGGTGAACTAACCTGATCACAGTCCCCAATTAGATCTACTTTCGTTTGGGGTGGCTAGTTCCAACGAGTTTTAAAGGATCCGGTAAACTGTTATAGGTGTTGAAATATTGGTCCTGGGAGGAGTACTTTAGTTAAATCAATAAAAGAAACAGCTAACCCATATGTATTAAGTCCTATCTATACTAATTCTACCCACTTATACTAATTTTAACTATTCTAATCTATCCTGCAGGAGCATAATAAAAGAGATTAAACATCATATATAGATTCCAAGTCCAAATGAATCAATTACTGATTTCATAGATGAACAAGGCTATATTAAAGCTTAATTGCAATCTAATTATTCATACAATAATGCACATTCTTGTTCCTATAAACAAACTTGCAACTGATGTTTAATATAGTTTCAAATCAGGGACCGCTCATGAATTAACCATGATAAAGAATTACATTCAAATAACTAAGACTAGTAATAATCAGTATCGTTATCAATCTGCACAAAACAAAACACATTTATATTTATGCCAACAGCAACACCCTAATTCCAAACGTATGAAATAAGAGGAAAACAAATCTAAAAATGGCTCCTTCTTGAACCAAACAGTCTTCTTTATTAGCACAATAAATCAAAAGTCGTTCTGCCCAAAAACAAAAGTCCTCTACCCATCTCTGAAGGTAATACTTATGCAGAAAAACTGACCCTCCACCTTCCCCCCGAATTTCTGTCTTCTTGCTCTTTTCCATATCCACATTAAAATATACAAACGTAGAATCGATTAGGGAAATGACTAACACGTAGAGGGAATATCTACTGGAGCACTTCATTTCCTCAGGAAATGAATCAAAAGAGACTGACTACGTGTCATATCTTTGCACCTGTATTGAGTGGATGTTATTCTCTATTATTTCCTAAAGGAAACTAAAGATATTGTGCTCATCATCCCACATCTGGCATGATAGAAGGTGTGTTTGGAGGTAATAACATCTTTATGGATCAACACTATCATGAGTGCTTCTTCTTGACATAGAGCTTGCATCCATTATGCACTATGGTGGTTCGTATCCCTTTCTTGTAGAGTATGTCTTTGCAATATCGACATCAGTGGTGCATAGGTGTCACCTTGATATAATTTGCATTTATCCATTACTAGACCACTCAAACTCACCTTTCTTCTCTTGGTCCTCGCCTGCATAAATAGTTCATATTAGCTATGTGTCATGCGGAAAGAGTTATTTTTGCGGACAAACCTAACCTCCCTAGGAGTCTAAGACTCTCTAGTGACAAACAAGACAAACAAGAGCAATCCTTCTGTAAACATACATTATTCTATGAGAAACCAAGTGTTTTTCGATCTTACCTTAGGTCCAACGCTTGTTGTAGCAGCCTAGCTTCGTTGATCCAGATGAGCTCTTCCTTCACTTTGAAACCTGCATACACTAACAATCAAACGATTACATAACACCTGAATATTCCATAAAA
>APFE030817989.1:0-27288 GCA_000404065.3 Pinus taeda | reverse complement strand
AGTTTGAAGGAGATCCCACATTCTCCCATGCATCGTGTACTAGTCTTTTCATTTCCCTTGTATTTTTCAATCTTTTCTGGATGGTTCTGCTTGAGACGATGTCTCCACTCGACATCCTCTCTGCTCCTCCATTTATGGCTGCTCCACAACTTCTTGAGTCTTCTCCATTGGAGCTAAAATATCCTCTTCAGGTGGGTTTTGTAGCTCCATCTCAAGGGAGGATCTCATTGATCTCTCATCATTAAACTTTGCAACCCTTCGCACAACTACCATTCTTAGGGAGGGTAACTACACCCAATAATTGTGTGGACTTTTAGTGTAACACACAAAAGCTACCAACTATGTTATTAGCTCAATTTTCTTACTCGAATATTTGAAGATATGGAGTAACTAGATGCTCAAAAGATTATGAAATGATACGCATCCTACTTTCTCAAAGAGAAATCCTCCTACAATGTAATTATACCAATAACTCTATAAGGACTCTAGTTCTGCAAGTAGACTATTTTGTAACATGCCTCTACACACAAATGTAGTGGCCAACCTTGGTCATGTAGCATAGATCTCACAAATCCCATAATTGTTCGGTTCTTTCTCTCAGCTACCTCATTTTAATGTGGGTTATGTGGAGGTGTCAATTTTCTTCGAATTCATTTTTTGGTACAAAATTCCTTGAAGTCATATGAAACATACTCACCTCCATTGTCACTCTTGAGAGCCTTCACCTTGTTTCTATTATCTTTATCAACTAGTGCCTTGAATTCTACAACTTTTGAGAATATCTCATCCTTCTTCTACATGAAGAGGATCCAACACTTTCTTGATAAATCTTAAAAAAAATAACAAAGTATTTATGTCTGGTAGTGGAGGTTGTTTAGAAGGGTCCACAAGCATCGAAGTGGACTCTCTCCAATACTCCATTTTATTTCATATCTCGATCATGCAATTTGTATTTCACATACTTCCCAAATGTACAACCCTTGCATGCATTCTGCTACTCAAGTGACCCTTTAGGAAGGCCAATGATTATCTGTTGCATTATTTTAAGGGCACCATGGTGAAATTGACCAAGTACTATGTTCTAGAGTTCACCAACATCTTGGCTCTGCACTTTCTCTGTCTTACTGCTTATTGTAGTGCAATACTCCACATCAAGTTTGTCCAAGTTCTTCACACAAACCTCAATCTCCTTCACCTTCCCAGAGAAAATGTGTCTCAAAAAGGCTTTCCTTTTACTGAATATTACATCATAGTTGCAGTCTTATAAAACTACTATATAAATGAGGTTCTTCTTGAGGCATGGTATAAACATGGCATCTTTGAAGCGAAGAGGACATATCAATTACCTCTTAAAGGATATTGTAGCTATCTCAGTAGCACTATACGTTCTATCATCACCGAGTTCAATATGTATCTGGAGATATATCTCCTCGAGGTCACTAAAAAACTCTCTACACACTATGATATGGAATAAGTCACCTTAGTGCAAGTACCACACACTCCCCATCATTGTGTTGGCCACGTATGTGATCAAGGAGAAGTCTAGATCGAACTGTGATGCCAATGCTTCACCTTCTACTACTTTTGAGTTCTTCTTGTTGGACTTTTCATTTGTACGCTTTGTAGCATAGTGACTGAATTCATGGAAATTAAAGCATTTTATTTTGGACAAGTATTTCTTCTTTCCCCCTTCACTAGATTCTTGTTTGGTTTAAGATTTCTTCCCTTTGCCCATCTTTCCATTTCCAGTCCATGTAAAGCTTTCTTCATCCTCTCTGTCACACCCCGAGTCTATGGTAGTCTTCCAACCGTGCTAGGCGAGGTGCGGCACTACCAACTGTTTTCTTTTCACCAATACTTACAATTTTAGACTACACCTAACATCCATACTTAGTTTATTTTTGTTACCAAGTATTATTTATTTTATCCTTTATACAAGTGAAAGCCCATAACATTCACATAAATAGCATTATACAAGAGAAATGCACAACAGTATAAAGGGAGGGGCAACTCCCTGCAATATGAGTCTGCCCGAATCAATATATTATACAATTTTTCCACTTTTACAAAGTATAGGCTAGGTCCTTGGGAAACCCCAAATTTATACTTAGCCAAATTTCAACTTCGGCAAACTCGATTGCCCAGCTTATCGGCACCTCCACACGATCACTGCACGACTCACCAACCCTTCGTTCACCTCATCACACGATCATGCTGTTTTCCCAACTTGGGGCCACCTCGTCATAACCAAGTCGCCACACACGGGTGCCTCCGCACGAGTCACACCTTCGTTCACAATCTCAACACTTCATCATTTCCACCGTACACAACTTCCACGTTTGCCTTTGCATGATAGGCAGGCGCTCACCCGAGCTACACAAGAACCTGTGCAAAACCACCCAATCGTACAACCGCACACAACGGGGCATTCACGCGTTCACCAGTGCACCTTCGCACAACCGGTTGCCCTCGCCTTCACCCGTGCACCTTCGCACAGCCGAGTGCGCTCGCCTTCACCCGTGCACGCCTTGCACAATCGGGCACCCACACCTTACCCATGCACGCCTTACTTCGACCGGCTTTCGTTAAGACTTGTGTGTTCAAGAGACCTGCCCAAGACTTGGGTGCATATCCATCTGCGCCTTCCTCTTTTCTGTGCCCTCTTCTCCACACACTTCTCCTTGAAGACTCACTTGTCAAACAATGATCTTTCATTCCAAACTCATCGCATATATGTAAGGTGCATTGGGCAAGTCTTCGCTGCCCAGCCGACTTGCCAACGCCCTATACCTCCATCGCGAAACGCACTCCAACAATGTCGGCCTTTGTTCTAACGCATTGTAAGCATAGTTCGGCCCGTGGATGTACTCCATCTACGCTCCCACGCCTATAAACATATCTCACCCTTCCTCCATGCGTTACTATCATATAACCTTCACACACTTCAGTTAGGACTCCCACTTCACACCTTCGTTCACTATCGAACTTGGTCGCACTTCATCCGGTGGGCATGTCAAGGACCGCGGGTCCTTACACTCTCCCTTGGATGATCTTCCTTCTCTAGTATTTCACCCGATTTCTTATTCTACCAAATCACAATAAGAGGTCACAATTTGGTATTTTCTCCCTCCCATTCACTAACCCCTGGTAACTATGCTAGCTTTTGGGAGGGCCTAGAAGAGCTAGGCTCACCAGGTCATTTTCTGCAACATTTACACCAACCACTCCAACGTCATCATGAATTTGTGTAAATCTAGTGAGCTACTGAACAATAGTGTCATTCTTGTGCATCTTAATATTTTGATGTTTGTCTTCGAGGGCTAGTGTTGTATGGTCATTTTTATTCTCGAATAACTCAGTTAGTTCCTTCCACCTAATGAAATGATTTTCTTTTCCATGGAGATTTGAGACAATGTGTTCTCCCACTCCCTCTAGGATTATTGTCCTCTCCTTGGCTACATCTTTCTTCCATTGGGCTAGTTTTTGGGCATCAACTAATCTTGGTTTTGCAATGCTTGTCTTGACATATTCCAAAAATCCATTGTCATTAAGAACTACCTTCATTCGACCCTTTGAAGCAGTGAAATTCAAGTTTCTTCCCAAGGCATACTCTAACCTCAATTCATTGAAGGCTATTCTCCCATCCCTAAAGAAATCCTGCTACACCAAAGCTGCAAATTTCAACCTCTTGAGGGTAAACTTTGAAATCATTGTTCTAATATGAATTTTTCTTTAATCCCATGTACAAATTTGGTGTTAGAATTGCAACTCCTCAAGAAATTTAATCTAAATCGAGAGACACAATTCTACTCTACTACTTTGTGGAAATTAATTCACAATTTAGAACAACATTAAAAAACATGCGTCAATCGCATACACAAGTACACATACGCATCTCGAAAAGAAAACTCATAAAAGCCCTTTAAGTCTATTTGCATTAATCAGTTGAATAGAGAAGCTATTACAATTTTTAGCTCTAGCTCTCAGCATAACCTATAAAAGAATAATTGTTCTCTCTTTGCTCAATGAAAAACCCTGGGTAACACTGACCCAAATATCAACTGAACTAGCATCCTATTTCCTTACAAAAATCATAACGAAATAAATTGCTATTCTTTACGAATTTACTCCAAAATGATTACAAAATTCCCACGGATTGTTCAATAATTGCATGCAACACTCAAGACTAGTTTACAATTGACATTACACTTCCCTGGAATCTCGATCAAAACTAAGAAGTTCAAATTCCTTAAATGGATGAGCTATTATTTTTTATTGACCAGTTATCTAGATGATGTTTGAGTTCTAATGTTGTCCCACTAGGTAACTAACTCCCAACTAGTTCTATTAAATGTTAAAACTAGTTTGGTTGAGGACAACTCGAATTAACTAAACTAGATTCCTTTAAATTAACAATGAACACATGTAAACTGAACTCCAAGCCCACTAACCCAAATTTCCTATTATTGATATTAATGCGAGAGATCCGCTATAAACACACAGATCGACATTGTACTTTTTCTTATATTCAAATAGGTAGTGGGAATTATAATTTCATTTCATCCTTATGAAAATTAGTGCTTCAATTTATTTATTTTAATAATTTAAAATAAAAATATATTTTATTTAAATTTATATTTTAAAAAAATAATATAAATATCAATATAAATTATTATTTTTTTATTTACCACAATTTCTTACCAATACTTACATCCGAGTTTTTCATGTTGCATTCTGTCTCGCTGTCATGCTAGTTTTTTATTCGTCATCTCCTCTTTTTGGCAAGTTTTCGTTTTGAAAGGTCTGTGCTTCAGGCCTGTAGGTTTATGTTATGTTTCGGCCTTGACACCTATTTGCCTTGCCTACTTCTGTAAATGTCGACGCTTGTAATCATAAACTTGCTAGGGTTTCTAGGCTTACAATTTTTGCAAAGTTATGAGTCTATCTCCATTCTGTTGTGTATAATCTTTTCGGCATTACTGTACCATTATTTAATTTTTGAAACCCTGTCCTAAGATATAATGTTGCGACTATGAAATTGTAATAATATTGTTTTTGAAAGAGGTACAAATATTGTGAGATTGTGTTCATGGTAATTATTAATGGCTGAAGTTTCGACGTTTCAGTGTTATATCATTTTATTTGTGAGCCTTGGTGTATGTTCTTGTTTCTGTTGTTCTAGTTAGCATAATTACTTATTTGAATATCGCTTTTTACACTAGATAGGATTAGAAATTCTAATTATTTTAGCATGTAGAGTTAATTAAAATCAGAGATTCAGTTAACTAAGTGTTAAATGCATTCCATATTTAGAGTGTGAGTTAACTGAGTTAAATGTGTGCATGTCAAGATATTTTAGGCAAGTCACTAGTTGAAAAAGGTTAAATACTATTAACAGGTTTCATTGTAAGTATCAATTTTTATGTACGAGTGTTTTATATGTTAATTTTTGTTTTATTTCCTCAAGTATTACCAACAAATTGATATCACACCAATGTTACAAAGAGCCATGGAGAAAGGATCACGAATAATCGGTGCGAAAAAAAAGAGAAATATTTTTGTTTTTGTTTAACCTATAATGTTGTTTACTATGGTATTCAAAGCATTATAAAACTCATTAAATGGGTTTCGTCTTAATTTCCATTGTTATAACGAATAATGCCTGAGAGAGAAAGGAGAAAAAATTGTGTCATGTAATGCACCTTAGTATGTTATCCAAAGCATTGTAACGCTCATTACACTATGAGAGTCAAGGGTTAGATAATAGTCTTAAACTAATATGGTTTTGTTTGATTGTTAACTATTTTGAATAAGTTTTGTCTTAATTTCCATTATTTTAAATATAAGTTTTGTTTTAAACTATTTTGTTTCAAACTGTTTTTGTGTTAAATAGAAAATTTTGTCTTAAATATATTTTTGTCTTCAAGTATTTGTCTCAAACTCTTTTTGTCTTAAATATAAAATTTTGTTTTAAACAATTTTTTTTAAATATAAAATTTTGCTTAAAATATTTTTGTATCAAATTGTTTTGTCTTATAATATTCTTGTCCCACACTGTTTTTGTCTTAAATTTTATATTTAAAACAATTCAATTGAGGGTATTATCAACCATGACTGGACTAACTACACGTGGTATTAACAAAGATTTCCAGAAATACTTTAACATAAAAATTCAAAATGTCTTGGTCCGTTTATGAAGGCTATCCATGGACTAAAAAATGAGATGGCCCGCTTACCGAAAACTTTCACACCCATACCAAAGATTTGAACGATGTATGTTTGACGTGTCAAGGTAGATTATATTTTTTTAATTATGCAGCTCTGGTTAGTTAAAGAAATGAAATAGTAAGTTAAGAAATAAGATAAGACGTGGTTTGTTAAAATAATAAAAGTGTCAATTAAGAAGGTAATTTAACCAAATGGATCATACAGTTCCGAAACCCTAAATTTAGGAATAAGTGAAGAGTAAAAAAGGAAAGCAACTTAAATTCAAGAATGTGTGAAGAGTAGAAATAATGAGCAACCCTCCCTGGCCACCTAGTTTCAGATGGACGATAGATGAATTGGACGATAAATGAATAAAAATAAAAGTAAATGTTCATTAAAGTTGAGAATAATAATAAAAATATATAATGGTACTGAAGAGATTATAAATTTACAAAAACAACTATAGTAATAAAATCTTGTGAGCCTAACATGTTCACATATATTACTATCAAATAAGTTTAACCAAACATTACAAATAAACAAAGCCACAGGGTTAGCGGTAGTCACTGCCCACATGCAATGCAATTTCTATGCATTTATGGACACACAAAGTAAATGATAAATGGATCGAATATTGTTACAATATTTAACATACATGCAATCATTTTACATTCATGACTTAGAATACCTGTCAAAAACATGAAGCCTTTACATGATCAATCCTTTATAGTCTTTCGATAAGAAATGAAACATATTTAATACATTCTAATTGAGGCGATACGAAAGCGTAATTAAACCGAAAACTATTCTGTCTAAAAGGTGATAAAATATTCAGATGAAGCCGATCTATGAAGTATTGGTCCGAAATAAAGGTAAATTTCTTAACAACATCGAAATGAACATAGCAATGGTGCGAACAGTTTCAAATAATGATGCATCATCCAATTTGATAACAATGGAATCAGTCCAAAAATAGTTCCATTTGTAAACCTCACTGACGTGCATGCGTGAGATATGCATCAGTACAAAAACAGACAAGAGCAAGAGCGACATCACGCTAATAATGCTCTACAAAGCTTCAGCAGACTATCTAATACCATGAAATCACAACTGATCTTCAAACAGGTTTTTAAAAAGGAAATCATGTGTACGGGGTGGACAGAAATCATTTGTATATTCCATCAGATAATCAAACAGATTATCTGTACGGGTTGGACTTGACAGTGGAAAGAAATCAGGATAGAAATCATTTGTATATTCCATCAGAAAATCAAACGGATTATCTCTTGAAATACTCGTCTCTTGAAATGGTGGTGGACGGACGGAATCAACTAAAGTTGACAGCAGTGCCGAGGAGACTTCATTTGGTGTGGGTGGATCTGCAGTAACAATTGATAGATCCGAAACATTTTTGGCCTTCTTCCTTCTGTTCGGCTTGTCATTGTCATCTTGGCCTGTGAGCTCTTGGACTACCTGCTTGAAGTCTTTACTTTCAACTATAATAAACCTCTCATCCTGGCAAAAGTGAATAATGGAAGGCTGTCGGTGAACACTTGTCACTCCAACAGTCTTCTTAATTTTCTGCGATCCTTCACTGATCTTCAGCTCGTCTCCAGCCATAATTGTAGTTCCAATCCTTTCACTAAAATGATGCTCTCGCTTGATTTGTGCCCAGATATCCATCAGCCTACACATATATATATACACTAAATATTATTATATATCCTTCACGAGGATTTATTAGAAACCCTAAATCTCCTGAATTTAATATGAATTCTCATCAGTAGGTCTGTTATGCTCCAAAATTGCCGGAGTGGCCCATTTCTATAATTATAGATAACCTACGGCACAAAAAGCATATCGACTCGAGAGTAATTGTGTGTAGGCCGTTGCGATAGGTCTGTGTGCAAGTAGTTGGCTATCGTCTCCACCAATGATTTAATTTAAATTATTTTTTTATGTAAGAATCTCTCTCCAATGTGAATGTGAATGTGTTCTGTGTGCAAGTAGTTGGCTATGATTTCATTGAAATGATTTAATTTAATTATTATTCTTTTCTATGTATGAATCTTTCTCCAATGTGAACTATTCATAACCTTATTGTTGGCATTAATGAGGCTAGATCATCTATGGATACATATCCGCGTTGCACTCTTTTTCACAGGATTTAAATGAAAAAAAAAGTGTTGGCATTAATGAGGCTAGATCAGCTATGGATACATATCCGCGTTGCACTCTTTTTCACAGGATTTAAATGAAAAAAAAAAGTGGGTATTTGAACTCGTAAGTGTGGATGGAAATACGTAGTGGAGGTCAAAAACTACATCTTAAAATTTATTGTTGGCTATAGTCTCCAGAAATGATTTAATTTAATTATTATTCTTTTCTATGTATGAATCTTTCTTCAATGTGAATGCGTTTTTTGTTTAATCATTTTTTCGTAATGACTATTCATAACCTTATTGTTGCCATTAATGAGGCTAGATCAGCTATGGATACATATCCTCGTTGCACTCTTTTTCACAAAATTTAAATGAAAAAAAAGCGGGTATTTGAACTCGTAAGTGTGGATGCAAATACTTAGTGGAGGTAAAAAATCCACTATCCTAATCCAAGTCCCTAAAATCCTAAAACTTGTTTGTGTATTTAACTTAAAAGAAAAATTTCTAGTGAATTTTAGTTAGCACTTGATTTTAAAATGAGCTGTTCTTTAAGTTAAGTCAGGGGATGATGGAAGTGAAACTAGTGGTGTTTTTTAGATGCAAAAGAAATTAATAAAACCTAACTATATGCATGTGCACTTGTCTTTGTTTTTAGATGAAGAGTAATTTCTATAGGGTTCAAGGAAAACTTCTAATGAAACAAACTTTTCTTTTCTTTTGGTTAATTCACACTTCACACTCACAAAAGTTAACAAAGCTATGTATGCCTAAAGAGATGCAAACCTATCCTAATGCAACAACTATATGCTTGATGCAAGATTCAAAACAACTCAAAAAACAAGAAATGAAAGTTGCTTTTCTTATCAAATTTTCTTTTGCCACTTAGAATGTCTAGATGGAATATGAGATGCTACCATTCATTTCGTCTAAACACTAAAAACAAAACTCAAGACAGACATAAAGAACTTTCATTCACCAAAAGGAAACCAAATGAAAAGAAAGTTCAAGAAAGCAAAACAAAACTTTTCAAAAAGTTCTCTTGAAAGCATCAACAAAAAAGTCTTTTAAAAAATGCTCTCAACAAAACTGAAACTTTGCGACTGAAATAATAAGCAAGAAACACTTTTGCAAGTTGACAACATACAATGGACGAAAACTCAACAAAAACAAATGTGTTTAAAGATGCTTTTTAACAATCGAAAGAAGCAATGGAAGCTTTGGCAACAAAGACCAAAAAAGATCAAAAAGACAATTTCAAGAAAGTATCAATCGACAACTTTCATGAAACAAAGAAGTAGATGGTCACAAAAAACTGTTTTGTCAAGCAAACAAAAAGTCACCAAAAACCAAATTCAACACAAAGATTGATAACAATCTTTCGGCTCTCATAAATCAAAGCAGCCAAGATTCCAACAAGAAATCTTGCATGCTTTTAGCAAAAAATGATGATGCTTGCAAACACAAAACAAGACCAATACTCCTT
Source organism: Pinus taeda (assembly GCA_000404065.3). NCBI lineage: Eukaryota > Viridiplantae > Streptophyta > Pinopsida > Pinales > Pinaceae > Pinus > Pinus taeda. The sequence continues at coordinate 17,436 of APFE030817989.1, read as the reverse complement.
ACAATTAGAGAGAAATTGGAGTAAGACGCTTGCTTTAAAACAAACAACTGATACTGGAAAAATGATTGTTTCAAACTGAATCAAACCATGAGACAAACCTTCAGAGACTCAAAAATTTATAAATCTTGAAAATTGCAATATATACGCAACTATACTTATGCGAAGACTACGTGTATACGCGACTGTGCATGAGGAAACCTGCATATACGCGAGTTTACTTCAGGAAACAAGCGTACGTACGCTTCTGTAACTAAGAAAAAAAAGATTTCAAGAAAAATAAAAAACAAACTGAAGAAACTCGCAAAACTTAGAATTCAAGAACAGACTAGACAGTAACAACAGACCAACAAGCAACTGAGCCCTGATTGGCTTGACAAACACCCAAACTAGGAACAATAAGAGTGTTGTCCCGAGTGGAGTCGCCAATTCAGGGATTTTCTCCCCTAGGGCTTTTGGGTGGAAACCCTAGCAAACTGAAAGTTGTCTAAACAGAGAAACACACATTCACACAGCCATTATGCTATTAAAAGAAAATTCTATAATAAGAGGGGCATACCTCAGGTCCTCGTTCGAGAAGTTCCTCAAGGCTCCAAACCCTTCTTCAAGTCCCTTTCGCTCCTCTGTCCTGCAAAACAACCAATTCCAAAGAATGCAGCAGTATATGGACAAAGACTTATAAAGAAATCATCTTTATCTTATAAAAGAAGGAAGTTAGTTATGAACTTTAAACAACCACTCACATATGAAATTGAAACATGAACATCATAAACATAAAGAAGAAGCATATCAGGAACGAAGACGTGTTTCTTTATTATAGACAAATAGAATGTACAAAAGGAGTAATATCACCTGAGTAACCTTTCGCAGGCTCCAAGCAAAGCTTCCTTCAGATCCGTCCAGCCTCAAGCCTTTAGCATATCTCCTTCCAAGACTCACTCCATGATGCCATAACTAGTGGATGACCTTTCTCTCTCTTCTCTCTCCCCTTTAGGCCTTCCCTTTGAGGTCTTTTTATACCACTCCCAAGGTAGTTTTTTAGTTGGGAGTTGGTTGGGAACAGTTGGTCCACGGGCACTAAGAGGTGATCAGCAGGTAAAACCCGCAATCTTCACCCAAAAATAAGGAGTTTTATATTTTTTTAAGTGTTTTAATACATATACGTGGGTTGGGCATACGCCTACCCGCATATACACGCGTTTAACTCAGGGAAATGTCGCGTACAATGAATAAAACACTGTTTTTTAAATTTGGGACCAGGTTTGGAAGGAGGGGTTGCCCTAGGCCATGAGTGCAGCATCACAAACCATAATAGTGAGATTTGGAGCTATAACACTCTACGAAGTTTTTCCTCACAATAAAGGCTATGCCCCGGAGTTCCTCATCCAAGACTAAGCTGCACTCAACGCAGTCTTAGTGACCAGTCCCCCTTCTTATCACATGGAACTAAATAGTGCACAATTATTGAGCCCTCTTCTGAGCGTGTTGTTTGTCTTGGGCCTGGGCAATGGAATGAAATGCATCATCTTAGACTAGGAGGTTTTGGATTTATGTCGTCCCATCATGAGTGAATTTCAGGAATATGTATAGTGGTAGAACATGATGAGACAACGAACGAGACGAAAGAGGAGAACACATACTAGAAGAAGTAATTGCAGCTAGACGGAGAAAAGAAGCTCATCAAAGAGTAAGAAAAAGGAGCACATGCACATAACCATCTTACAAGACTAAGACCATTGAAGACCCCATAGCATCAAACCATGTCGAGGAAAATACAAAGCACATCCAAGAGCTCATCCATCACTAAACAACAAGAGAAGCTTGACATTTCCACCATAGTAATCTAGTCCATGTTACTAATTTCATGTCAAATTGTGTCATGAGTTATCAAGGCCACAATTCTACTATCAGGTATTTCTGTTGTAACTTAATGTAATCTAAAGTGAAACTCCAATGGACGCACACATGAAGATGAAGAGTCATGTGAGTTGAAAAGTCATAGGAAGTTGAATAATGATGAGGGAATTCCAAGAGTCACAAGGGTCAAGCGCCACCCTTGGCTATATATAGCTGCCCCATTGTACGAGCAAGGACTTTTCACCCAGTCTCCTCCCACATAACCTTGAGAGTCCAGTTAGTTATTTGAGGAGCGAGGAGTGCCTCCAATGTCCCACGACCTGGACTAGTGCTTAGAGGCCAAAACATTTTCATGCATGTTTAGTAGATGTTAGTAATACTATTCTTTTGGAATTTGTAATGAATATTTGTTTCACCTATGCTAATATAGTTGAACTACTTCAGTTGTTTTAGTACTTAAATTGTTGGGAATGTGCTATATTAGTTATCATTATTGTTTGGTCCTTGTGGACTACTCCACAGGATATTAAAAGAACCTTTATTTCTTACTAGTTATAATGACCATCACATCTGTATGGGCTACTGTGTTGGTTGGTGTACGTGTTTTCCCTTGTACTCCAGTTTTAACGACCGTCACATCCTCTATAGACTATTCCACTGCATGCTATACATATCTCTTTTAGTTTACATGTGTCTCTTCCTGGGTGGTACTACTACCTCTAACTTGGAGGCTCACTTTACTCTCACCCTTTATAGTAAGAGAACCTAGGAATAAGTTACATTACATACTCTCCAGGCGTACTCACCTCAATTTTCAAAGATTCCATCATAACACTCTCGTGTGATGAATAATAAGAGCTAAGGAAATTCTCTAAGACAATGGCAATCAGGCCATCCTACTGGATGGGAATCCTACACCAAATGGTGTGAGGATTAGTTGGGACTTCATACCAAGGATATCCCCTGAATGTTGGCAGGTCTAGCACCGTCAATGTTTATGGTACTATAAGGAGGGCCTCTAGTAGTTAAGGGATGATTGTCCCACTGACCCCACTCATCCATCATCTTGTCAAGGCAGTAACATTTAGGCCCTCTGCCATACACACAATTATGAAGTTGGTAATTTCTCACCTGGAAGACCCAGACGTGAAATCCCATATCATCGTATCTAAGCTTTGTGTTCTATCACCTGTTAATTTTCAAAAGCTCTTGGATTGATTCTAGGAGTGTACGCTCTTCCATATTCTCAGAGGGAGAAAAAGAGTACCCCCATAGGAGTGGTAGTTTAATATGTGGAAGAAGTGATCTTCGCCACTCTTGAAGAGATAGAAAACATTGTGGAGAGAGAAGAGGAATATCCAATATTTTGAAAGGAAGAAGAAAACAACATCTTACTCTCAAGCTCTAGTTCCGGTGGAGGAAGGAGAGGGCAAGGAAACAAAGGAGGGGGAGGAGAGGATGAAGAACCAACAGACTCAAAAGAAGAATCGTTAGATTCATGAGAGGAGGAGGACGACGAAGTGGACAACATGGGAAAATGAAATATGGAATGGATGCCTCACAGACCATTATCACTCCCAAGTATCCTACACAAGATTTCATGAGATGCAGAGAAGATCTTGATGAAATATGACCCTGGCAAGGCGATGAAGGTAGAATATCACTTAAACAAATTTTACCTACATATTAAGACAATCGAGGTACATTATGAAGACATTGCATGCATACTATTTCCATGTACCTTGGATGGAAGAGTAGTTATGTGGTACCACAACCTTCATCCAATTTCCATCCAGAACTGGCAGGTTTTCAAACAAATCTTTCTTGAAAAGTTTGTTGAAGACAAGACCCCACAATATTGCTTAAAGAGCTAGGTAGTCTTAATATGGATAAGAAATAAAAGGTTAAATATTTCAACTAGAGGTTTAACTGCATTGTAAAAAAGTTCTTAGTAGACACCAAACCTCATGACTCCATCACCATCAACTACTACACATTTGCACTATCAACCAGTATTGTGCAGTTTGTCAAGTGAATTGTGAGACTGACATTAACTAAGAATTAATAATAGGCTGTCATAGAGATTCATGAGTAAGGCTAAGGAAAAGGAAGAAAATGACATTGAGGTTTGTACTCATCTCATCAATTCCTTGACCGTCGAAGTTGATGAACTTAAACAACATATGATCGAGACAACGATGAGTAGCAGGCCTTCTAAGTACCTTCAGAAGAAGAATCTAGCTTCAATCAGCAACAACAGCTAGCCAACCAAATCTACCAGAGCTCCAATCTAGTTCTAAACCTTGAACAACTCATCGAAATGGAACCTTGGAATGAGAAACATGGATACAAAGTTGTCCAACACCATCACAACTAATGAGAAGGTTGAACCTGACAATGAATAAAAAGAAGATGTTTCATTTGATGAAGCCCAAAATATTTGGTATGTGATAAACAGGTATGAGTGTTCTCGTGCAGTGCAAAATACCACCATCAAGAAGGAGCCTCTGAGTGGTGGTTCGATCCCGAAGCAAAACAATCGATTTAACATGAGAATCCAAGGGGTCCCCACTATGTTTTAGATACCAGGAGATGAAATAAGACCATATATGTTAAGGAAAATAGGTCCACTGGTTAACTCAACAAAGACTGTTTCCACAACAAAGAGTGTTTCCATAAGAAATAAAGGCAAAAGTAACCAACCAAAAACCACAAACTTAGTTCCACCCCTGGACACCTCAGTGAGCCTCCCCTCTTTGGACTATAACATTGTGGAAGACATGAACAATACTCATGAAAAAATATCCCTATATGAACTCACCAAAATCAAGAGTCAACCGGACATTCTTCTACAAGCACTTGGGAAAACCTCTATAGGTGATAAAAATTCTTCTAGCGAGGGATCAAGTTTACTGAAATGCTGACATCTGTGATTAACATGCTTGGCATGGACAAAGTGAACTCACTTTTTCCACCATTTATGTTATCATTTGTAATCTTCAACTTCAATATTCATAACTACTTGGTTTATTCTGGTGCACCAGTCAATGTCATGCCACTCTCCATTGCTAAGAAGATCAATTCTCAATGGAGTAAGACAAGTGCGTAGATCATCTAGCTAGACAAGAAATGCATATTTGCAATTGGTGAGCTGAGGGATGTGATCCTCTAGTTATCTTCTAATGACCGGGTTCATCAATGCATCAATACTATAGTTGTGGACATCCCTGAAGCATACATCATGTTTCGTAGCATAGAGTGGTCAAGAAATCTATAAGGGAACTTTGCCACTAACTAGTAACACGTATGGCTTTCGTAAAAGGGCAGAAATGACCAGATCTAGGTGTTGTCAGAGAGATACATGAAACATAGCGTGACTCCCTTGAATGGAGAAAATAAACTATTGGCTTTCACAGAACTTATGTTAGGCAACTTCTTTTTGGAAACATAGTTGGGGTGTTATCTTGAAAATCCATCTCCTCCCCCATGAGACACATAGCTAGGTCTCCTTCCATGCCCAACTGGTGAAAATGAAAATTTTACAGTAGATTGTAACACTAGTAGCAGTAGTGATATTAGTACTAGTGTGGTAGGAGGTCCTTGTAAAGATAGTATGTGGCCCATGTACTTTGGAGGATCCAAGATGCAGGAGGGATCAATAGCCAGTTGTGTTTTAATAGGCCCTCTGTAGAGAAAACAAAAAACCTCTAGCTACTTGGATTTTAAGTGCATGAACAACACTGCTGAGTATGGGGCACTCATTTCGGGCATAAAGAAAGCCATCAGCATCAACGCTGTGGTTCTAGAAGTGGTAGGTGAATCAGAGATCATGGTGTGTCAGGTACATAACACCATACATTGTTTGTCACTCCATCTTAAGAGTTATCAACAAGAGGTATGGTGACTTATCTCTCAATTCCAAGCTTTTAATATTATTTAAGAATACATAATGAAATTGCAGACTCCTTAGCGAATGTAGCTACTAGGATGTCACCATTAAAGGATATATTTTCTATTGATGTTTTGTATAAACCAGTTGTCCCAAATAACATCACCAATTTACATTTTTTTTATGAAAATCGACATATACTACATTTCATGGCTAACACTGACGTCTTCAAAGAGGCATCAATAGATGAGGATGAGCACGAGTAGTCTCAGGAGGACACGGTCAATGAAAGCAAAGAAAACCTCATCCCCATGGGTGTGGTATCACTTGAGAAGTTGTATAACTTGCAGAACTGATTTCAGGAACCCGTGAATGCCAAAACCCACATCTCAACATTACTGAACGAATAAATTAATCTAGGAACATAAAAGCATCTAATGTTTGTAAATCTCAATACATGTTTTACATCATAAGAGCGAGAAGCTTACATCAACCTTTTTAGATATTACTGTGATGTTTTCACGTGGACGTATGATGATCTCAAGAAATATGACACATGAATAATCCAACATGTCATACAAATCAAGGAAGGGTAGAAGCCTTTTTAGAAGAAGATGAAGAAGGTTCATCCATCACTCGAGCCCCTCATATAGAAAGAACTGACCAAGTTGTTGGATGCCTAGATCATCTACAAAGTGTGACATTCAACATGGGTGTCCAGTTTAGTCCCTGTTAGAAACAAGCTCAGGGAGATATGCATATGTGTATATTTTAGTAATCTCAATTGCACCTTGGACAAGGACATCAACCTAATACATTCCATGGATCATATACTACTGATAGTATCTGGAGGAGAGATGTTTTATTTGCTTGGTGATTTTTTATGATATAACTAGGTTATGGTAGCAGAGCCTGACAGACTTAAAACAACCTTCTGTACCAAGTGGGGTATGTTCACTTTATGAAGAATTTTATTTGGGTTGGTGAATGTAGGTGCAACATTTCAGCGTGTGATGGAAATCGCCTTCCGTGGGCTCATTGGACAAAGCATAGTGGTCTACCTCAGTGATGTGACAGTCTTCCAAACACAATGGTTAGACCATCTATGTTGTCTTAATAAAATTTCTGAGCGATCTCGAAAATACGAAATATCCTTGAATCCCACGAAGAGCATCTTTGCAGTGTCTAAGGGTAAATTTCTATGACACATCATTGCCAATAGTAGGATCAAGGTAGATCGAGATAGATTTTAGACCATCATATAGATTCCTCACCCAGTGATAATAAAGCCATACAGTCTTTCTTGGGGAAGATCAACTTGCTTAGAAATTTCATCTCTGATTATATGTTGAGTGTTAAACCCATTCAAGAGATGATAGAAAAGGATGCAATTTATAGTTGGGGAAAGGATGAAAAGGATATGTTTTGCCGTATGAAGCAAGAAATATCAGAGGCACCAATGCTTTGTAGCCCAAACTTCAGCAAAATTTCTTGCTTTATACCTTTTCTTCTCACATTTCTCTTAGAAGGATGAGTTGAACAATGAGCGACCCATCTCCTTCATGAGTGTGAGCCTCCAAGGAACAAAACTCAACTATCCAACCATGGAAAAACAAGCATATTCAGTGTGTAAGGGACTGAATAATTTTAGACCCTTCCTATTGAAAAGCCATTGCAGTATCTTTGTGTCACATCGAGCAGTCAGATCACAGATAGTTCAACAAGAGATGGGTGAAAAAAGGGAAAACATGATGACAGGACTACAAGAGTATGATCTTGACATCAAGGCATGTCACATAATCAAGGGTCATGGTCTTTTCAGACTAGAAGTGGATGAAGTGCATGCATAGGAGGAAGAGGAAGAGCTCATAGGTTTGGAGAAAGAAATTGAAATGTACAATTTTGAGTGATCCTTTTCCACTTCACACATAAACTCTTGGTACGTAGAAGTGTGCCAACACCTTAAGAAAAGAACCATGCCCTCTCTTTTTTATATGTGGTAGAAGAGGGCACTTTGATTGAAAGAATTATATTACCATCTAGTGCATGGGGTTCTTTACAGAAAGAACCAAAATGGTATTTTTTCCATGTGCCTCAAGGCACAGGATTCAGAATAGGTTTTACGTGATCTCCATGATGGAATAGTTGGGGGAATCTTTGCGGGTAACATAAAAGTGCACAAGCTTATGTAGGCCAATTTCTACAGGCCTACATTATTCAAAGATAAACATGCTTATGCTCATAGGTGTCCAGTCTATCATAGATGCACTGACAGAAATCAGAGGTCCGCAGCCCCGCTACAACCTGTTGTAGTGGAAGAACCATTCTAGTAACAGGGCTTGGATATCCTTCAAGGGGTTTTCCCACATTCATCAAAGCAACATTGCTATATTTTGGCTACCACATATTACTTCACACAGTGGAGAGAAGTAGTTATACTGAAACAAGTGAACGATGAGGAAGTCATCAACTTCTTACAGTAGAACGTCATCTCCAGGTTTTACATTCATATATCACTTGTTTTTTACAATCCAACGTATTTTTCTTCTTTAAATATTTATGAATTTTCATTAGAAAAATTTATTGTTTTGAAGCATTTAGCTAAATACCTAAAGGGAAATGGTCTTTCCACATCTAAAAACAAAAATCTCATTTGCATCATCAAAAAGACAATATACTTTGAACAACGAAACTTGCACTTCACTCTGGCGAATGCTTTATGGGCCGGTTGAGTCACACCTAAACCTTCTATGAATAACTCCACCTAATTCCTGCTATATGGAAAAGAATCCATCCTACCACCGAACATTTACTTTCCTGCTCTCTATCTATGCTAAGAATCCCTAGGCAAGTCATGTCTTTTAGTTCAACGTACGATGGATGCACTGCATAAGTTATAGGAAGAAATAATGAAAGAGAAAGAAAAATTAACACTCCACCAGAACCATATCAAGATATGGTTTGATAGAAAGTTTGCAGGGACTACTAGCTTTAGTATGGATGACTTAGTCTTAAAGTGGGACAAAGGCCACAAGGGCAAAGGCAAGCACTTGAAGTTTCAATCCATATGGATTGATCCCTTTACAGTGCACAAGAAGATTGGCCAACACACGTATCATCTTCAATCACTTGACAAGAAGATTGACTCTCACCCTGTTAATGGACAAGACTTAGAATTCTACTTTCAATGACATCTAGGGTTGCGCTCCACACTATGTTCATAGTCTTTTAATTGTTTGCTGTGTTATTTTGGTTTGTTGTTTTGTTTTCCTTTCTTTATGTTGTTTTTGTTTATGTAGATAAGTGTTGTACGTCACTATGTTCTGGATTTTAAATGTGTATGTGGATGAAGGTCAAAGAGTGTTCTGAAACTATAGCACTTGGTCCATCATGTGTCTATCTTCGTTATGTTTGGTTGTAACTTTTGGTCAATGAAGTCTTGAAAGAAAACATGATCCTTCTATAAGGAGAGTTTTGGTCAAACCATGAACGTGTTTTGAAACTGGGACACCACATTCCTACACTTAGTTTTCTCCTCTCATTTGTTCAAGCTCATCTAACTATTAGATCTGAAGAAGGGGAAAATCTAAATGAGAAAACTTGAATCATAGGCCTTCATATGCTTCTCTGAAGGAATAACCTCTCAGTTCTTACGCAAAATTCTCTTTAAAAACTAACAAAGGCAACTCCACTGAGTTACTGTCTAGGCTCGCTAGAAGTGGAGCATTGCTTGTGTTCCTGCGTGACTCTATCATTGTACTGTCTAGTCCTGTTGGCAGTAGAGAAACACCAGAGATGAAAAAATATACTCTAAAAATCTTAAAATCGCAAGCTAAAGTACCCTTCCCAATATGAAACACTAAGATCTGGATGAATCTTATGCTGTGTTGAAATGAGAAGGTACAAGGTTGACCATGTCTATCCATGGGGTAAGTGGAGAAGTCAAAGTAATCTACGTGATGCATTAATACTCCCCGCAGGACTAAGGCCCTACAGTAAAAATGAACCAAAATAGAGAAGATGGTATTCAACCTGTGTCTCGCCAAGTGTTCTAGCGGTCACAACAACCTCCAAAATGTTGGCTAGCACTCAATTTTTGGAGCCTTCCTTGTTTTTTCCTTTATGGTTGCAAACAATATGGCTCATTCCGTGAGCAACCTTTGAGTCTTTTCATTGTTTTGGCTTGTTTGACCAACTATTGACTTTTGGCATGTTGATTGCTTTTTCATAACTTGTGGTCCTGTTCTGGTGATTTTGAAATTTTGCCTTTATGTGTATGAGTTGTCCTAGCTATGTATACATTTATCGCACTCATACAAAAATTTGAAACAATTTTCAAGCAAGTGTGGTGCTGATTATCCAAAGGTCTATCTCAAGTGTCGTACTTGTCACTCTTAGCTCTATACAGTCTCACAGAGCACAATGCTTTTCCTTATTGTCCCGATGGTCAATTTCAACATGTTGTTGAAGTATTCTAAGTGTGTGATCACAATGTCAAGCCATCATGGGTACACTTGCTTCCCACATGTGACCATTTTCCTAAAGATCCTTTCGTTCAGACAAGCCCCTTCTCACCATACCCCGGCTAGGCTGCACTATGTAGTCTCAAGCCATAGTGATGTTGCTCTACTTCTTATAAATGCACATCTCTTTAGGATTTCCTCTAGGATAGTTGCAACGCACAATCCCCAATGGTGACCAACCTGCCTTCCTTCCTAGAATTGCATAAAAACTATTGTACGAGCAAGGAATTTTCACCTTGGTTCCTCCCACATAGCCTTGAAAGTTTCAGTTAGTTCTTTGAGGAGCGAGGAGTGGCTCCAATGTCCCACTACTAGGACTAGAGATGTATCTTGTACAAATGTGTCTTGGAACTTTTGATTAATACAAAATCTTGTTAAAGGCAACACATTCTCATGCATGTGTTGTAGATGTTAGTAAGATTATTATTTCAGCATTTATAATGCATGTTTGTATCACCTTTACTCAGATAGTTGAACTACTTCAGTTGTCTTAGTACTTACTTGTTGGGAATGTGTTGTATTTGTTATCACTGTTGTCTCATCCTTGTGGAATACTCTCCACGATATTAGACAAACCTTTCTTTTTTATTGGTTATAACGTCTGTCACATCCATGTGGACTACTCTACTAGATGGTGTACGTGTTTTCCATTGTACTTTAGTTTTAAACATTATAGCATCCGTTGTGGACTATTCCATTAGATGGTGAATAGACCCCTTTTGGTTCATGTTTGTTTCTTCCTTGGTGATACTAATACATCTCACTTAGAGGCTCACTTTACTCTCCCTCTATGTAGTAAGAGAACCTAAACACAAGTTACATTACGCACTCACGAGGCACACCCACCTCACTTTTAGAAGATAGTAGCATAACACTCTCATGTGTTGAACTTAAAGAGTTAAGGAAAATCTTTGAGAGAATGGAAATCGGGTCATTGTACTGGATGGGACTCCTACACCAAATGGTGTGAGGTCTAGTTGGGACTTCGTAAGTGGGAGTTCCCCTAAATGTTGGCATGTCTAGCACCATCAACAATATCGTAAGACATGATTTTTTGCCTTCCAATACAATTTGGTCGGCCCAACCATATCTTGGCTCAATTCGTTGACTACATAACACATCTCTTATTTTTTCATAAGTTAGAGTAGTGAACCCACTCACCGTTGGTAAATGGTAGCATCAACCTCTTCACCCAAAGTGGTATTCGCCTTCCTATAGTTGGTCACTAGAGATATCTCCATGAGATTAAAAGTAGTCATGTGAAATATTTGCAGTATCTTGGTGGCATACATGCCTTGAGACAAAAACAATTATCCAATGCCTTTCCATACTTCCATCCCAAGGAAGTAGTGAATGAGACCCATGTATTTCATCTCGGATTCCATTGCAAGGTCCTCTTTGCAGGAGATGATTAGTTTCTCATCACTTGTCAATCCTAAAACATCAACATATAGAACAATGAAAAGCAGTATAAATTGTACCAGAATATGATATAGGTTGACATCTGCTTCTCTTTTGGTGAAGCCCAATCTAGTGAGATAACTATCAATCCTAGTGTACCAAGCTCGGGGTGCTTATTTCAGATCGTACAATGATCGCCTTTGTCTGCAAACATAATACTCTTGATCAAATGGCTCAAAACCTTATGGTTTCCCTATTATGCAACCAACTAACAAATAGATAGATCATTGACTTAAAAATTATCCTCTTTGAGGGGTAAACCTCATTTATATTAAATAAATGAATAGTTATTGGATGATTCAAATGAAAAAACTTTCTTTCCATATAGAGGATTCTAAGGGGTCACAATATAATCAGAATCTACATAACCATAATAATGTAAGGGCACAACAATAATAATAATTAGCTTCTATGGGGCACAATAATAACAATATGGGGACTACATGGGCACAACCATAATCATAAGGGGCTACATTGGTATTTCATAGACCTAACATGTCCCTCTCCTTCAAAAAAGTGTTGTCCTTAATGCTTGAGTAGTTATGGATGCTTCTGTATGAAATTTTGATCCTCCCATGTCAAATCTTCAGCAGGTAAGTTCTTCCACTTGATGAAATACTCTGAAATTGATCGATTCGTAGTTGGTGAGTTCTTGTTTCTGTGACTACTTCAAGTTCCAATATGATTTTTACTTCCTCATCAAGCTCTGGAAATATTTTTTGAGATGGGTGCTTGTCACCTATAACCTTATTTAAGCATGAAACATGGAAAAATGTGTGCACTCGGGAATATGTAGGAAGCTCCAATTTAGATGACATAGTACCAATATTTTGCAACAACTTGTAAGGACAATAGTACTTTGGTGATAATTTATTATCCTTCTTAGCTTTCTTGAGGGACATTTGTTTGTATGGTTATAGTTGTAAAAATACCCATTCACCTACATCAAAACTTCTTTCATTATGATGTTGGTCTGCCTATTGTTTCATTCGATTCTATGCCAAAGTGAGGTTATCCACTAAGAGTTCGAGAAATTGTTGTTGATGCTCGATGTGATATTCCACCACTTGAACCTTAGAATTTCCTCTTAAACATGATGTGGTGGATGGTGGATGATATCCATAAAGTGCCATAAATGGGGTCATTTTCACTGCAATATGGAAGGAAGTGTTATACCACCATTCAGTGAGAGTTAATGACTTGACACATTTTATTTTCCTATTAGATACAAAGAAATGAGGATACCCTTCCAAACATTTGTTTTGTTCACTATCTCATTTTTCCCATCAGATTGAGGAAGATAAGATGTGTTATAAGCTAGTTGAGTACCCAGGCAAGAAAATAATTTCACTCAAAAATTTCCAATGAAAACGGGATCTCTATTTCCTACAATAATCTTTGGGTTTCCATGTAGCTTTTGAATTGTTTCCATAAATACGGTATCAACTGTGTTGGCTTTAAATGGATGAGATAATCCACAAAAATACACATACTTGGTAAGTGTATCAACTACCACCATGATGAAACTCTTTCCTTCAGACTTGGGTCAACCTATGATAAAATCCATTAAAACCTCCTCCAAATGTTGACTTGAAATGCATAAAGGTTGTGATATACCAAAGGTCTTAATTGATTCAACTTTATTTTGTTGGAAAACCAAACATTCTCCCACAAACTTATGAATATCATATTTAAGTCCATCCCAAAAAAAATCCTTCTTGACTCCATGGTAAGTTTTTAAAAATCCTGAGTTCCCTCCTAAGTGAGAGCTATGAAGTTCCAAAAGACTATTTTGTTTAAGATGGGAATTATTGCAAATATATAAGTGATCTTTGTACCATAATGAATCATTTTTATAGCTAAATGTACCAGATGTACTAGGATCTTGCTGCAATGTTTCAATGAGTGTCCACACTTCTTTGACCTTCTTCCATTCATCCCTTTATTCAGTTATGCAATCTAGTTGGGTAATAGAAATAGAAAAAAAGAATGCTTCCATATCCTCATCCTTTCTTGAGAGTGCATTTGCAACAACATTTTTCTTCCCTTTTTTGTAGATGATTTCAAATTCATAACCCAACACTTTTGTGACCAATTTTTTTTTTCTCTTCTAAAGATAATATTTGCTACAAAAAGTATTGAAGACTATCATGACCTATTTTTACCTTGAAGTATCTTCCCATTAGCTATGTTTTCCATTTCTTTAGTGCATGTAGTATTGCCAACATTTCCTTCTCATAAATACGTTTTTGTAAATACTTTTCTTTGATTGAACAACTTTGAAACTCAATGGGTCTTCCTTATAGCACTAGAACAACACCAATTCCATTCCTAAGGCATCACGTTCAACAATAAAAGTTTTTGTGAAGTCTGGTGTAACTAAGAATGGTGCTTGGCACATTACCACTTTAATATGTTCAAAGTCTTAGTTTCTTCTGTGGTCCAAGTAAATGGATCTTTCTTTAGTAATGTCATTAGTGGTGTTTCTATTCTCCTATAATTCTTAAAAATATTGTGATAATACCCCATCAACCCAAGAAATCCTTGCAGGTGCTTTATGGTTGTGGGGATTTTCCATTCCTTAATGGATTTAATTTTTTTTGGGTATATCTTAAAAACCTCATGAGATACAATGTTACCAAAATATTCCACCTCCCGAACTCCAAAGAAAAATTTGGAGGTATTTGCATATAATTGTTTCTCGTCCAATAGTTTGAGCACCATGTCAACATGTTGAACATGATTCTTCCAATACTTGCTATAGATTAATATACCATTAAGAAATACAAAAACAAATTTTCTAACGAAGGGTTTGAAAATGGACTTCATCAAACCTTGAAATGTAGAAGTTTCACTGGTACGGCCAAATGTTATGACCAAAAATTCATAATGACACTCATGAGTTCCAAATGTTGTTTCTAGAATGTCTTCAGTCTGCATTCTAATTTGATGATATCCTGAATGAAGATCTAACTTAGTGAAGTAAATTTCACCATGTAATTCATCCAATAATTCATCAATGCTAGGAACGAGAAATGTATATTTAATAGTGATCTTGTTCAATAGAATATAGACACGTCTTCCATGATCCATCATTCTTATGCACCAATACTACTGGAGAAGAAGAATAACTTTGACTAGGTTGAATTATACCAAACTCTAGAATTTACGCAATCATACAATCAATTTCACTATTTTGGGCATAGGGATATCTGTAAGGCCTGATGTTTAGAAGAAACCTCCTGGAATAAAATGAATAGCATGACCATGATCATGAATAGGTGGGAGGCCTTTGGGAGTCTCAAATACCTTGGAGTGATTCTCCAAGGCTTTTTGGAGATATGGAGAAGTAGATGATTTCGATATTTGAACCTCTAGTAAGCATAATTGTGCAATTACACCTTGTTTTTTTTTTTTTTAGAATATTTTCCATGCCGTTAGAGTTAATTATATTTCCTTGTTTCCCTACGATACCCCTTAATTGAACTTCATTTACTTCCCAAAATTTTTTGAAGAAAAGTTCTTAAAAATTAAAATCTATCGTACCTAAAGATTGTAACCATTGGACTCATAGTACAACATCAACACCACACTTTATAATAGAGAGAATTAGACTATTCAATACATATTCCCCCATGGTTAGATTGATATTATAACACTTTATAGAGCAATGTATAATTCCTCTGTTTGCAACAATCATTTGACACTTTGGTGTTGGGTATAAGAAGCAAATTCCTCGGCTATCTTACAGTGAACAAAATTATGGGTACTACCTAAATCAATCAACGATATTACCTTTTTCTTCTTAATATTTCCTTCTATCTTGAGAGTTTGAAGAGTGGTATTTACTTCCAATGCATTACAATATATGCTTTAATTCACTTCTTATTTTTCTAGGGTTGGTTGTTGATGTGTATCTTCTTATTTTGAGGTTTCTTGTTCCTTTTCTTCCTCCTCTTCACAATCTATGTAAAATAATTTATTATGAGCACACTTATGACCTCCAGTGTATTTTCTATCACAACTGTCACAAAGCCCCTTTTCTCTTCTTCTTCCAATTATTGAGGTGTCAACATTGTAGGTTTTGGAAGGATAGGAGAAACAACATTTCCATCTTTAGAGTTATGAGTGGTTGGCTTCCTTGCTACCATAATTTTTCTTTCAATTTTTCTTGCAAACCTGAAGGCCTTCTCCAATGAATCAGGTTCCCAAAGGAGAATCTCATGTTGGATGTTATCCTTTAAATTCCCTATGAAGATATTAATCATATGCTCCTCTAGAATATCATTTACCCTTATATTCAATTTTTGGAAGACCTCGTTATGCTCCACGATTGAACTCTTTTGTTTGATATTTATCAATTGGCTAAACAAGCTATTTCTGTTTCTATCCTCGTAATGTGTTATCATTTCCTCCATAGATATTGACCAAGTTACGAGTGGTTTACTAGAAAAAAGCCATCACTACCATACAAAATGATTTGGTTATAAATATAAAGTTTCAATGCATACCTTTTGTGTGTGTTTCACATTATGGGGATCAAAATATTGCTCCATCTATAATACCCATGTTACCAGATCCTTTCCATCAAACTACTTCATATCAATCTTTGGAATACGGTGGGTTGTCAATCCAATGTTAGAGTCTATGAGTTCATGATTAAAATTTATTTTGATGTCATCATGAGTTTCATCCAATAACTTTTCACCATTAGAAAGCATTTATTGTAGCAAGTTTGTCGAACCTTCCTTCAAACCTTTCGTGTCTGCTTTTAAGCCATTCTTCAAATATTCCATGTTGCCTTTCATTTTTTCTTCTATTCCATCCTTCAAACCTTCCATGTTCTATTTTGAACTATTATTCAAACCATCCATCTTATATTCCATTTATTTTTTGTTTACTCTTTGTGAGAGAGAAATTGGTTGCAATTGATCTCACAATCTTGATATAACATGTTCCATTTCTTCCTCTTCTTCATGTGTCATAGAAAAGTTTTATGGTTTCTTACTAGTTGTGTCCATTTTTTGTTTCAAGGCAAATTTAAATCAAACAATGATATATACTCTTCACTATTCACTTTGAGTAACTTTAAATTTATTTTTCAAACAAATTTTATGAAAAATTTAAAAAATACACACCTTCTTCTTGTTTCTTAGGAGCTAGATATTACGGTTGTTGTATCTCTATAATTCTGAATCTTAAATATATTAAATTTCATCATATAGTATCCCACTCAGTCTTCTTTCCAACTCAAAAGTAAGGCCAAGATTGGATTCTTCAAGAAAGATTTATTCCTAATATCCCGTGATGACCTGATTATAAATTGGTTCAGTAGAGCGAACTTGTACGGAGCGTGACGTGTCACATTTTTTACCTTCAACCCTGAAAATGATACCCAAAAAAATACACTTTTTCCTCTTTCTTTCTCTTTTTATCAAAGTTATGATGATTTTCCATAGGTCACGTATTTGACATGGAATTTGGGAGCGTACCAAAACCCTAACTTCCTCGTATCATATATCCGAAAATATAGCGAGACAAGATCTGAAAATTTCATGTGGTATGAATTTCAGCTTTTGAAGCTTATAAAAAATTTTATAGTGAAAATTCCACGATGACCTATTTGAAGTAGAGAAACACTAGAATTCAAAGCTCTGATGCCCAATGTTATGCAACCAACTCACAAATAGATAGACCAACGACTTAAAA
>APFE030817981.1:52114-67269 GCA_000404065.3 Pinus taeda | reverse complement strand
TTACATCTCTATAGGGTTAAACATATATTTATTAAAGAAGTTTAATAGAAGTATCCTCCCTTCTTTATTAAAGCTTACCACAACAATGACCTATCCATGTAATTGTTTACATATTTGAAAATAAACATATATGTAATATAATTAAACATTTTTTAAAAATAGTTCTTCAATGAGGTTGACCACATCAATTTGAAATCCCCAATAACTCATAAACTCCCAAATCATAGATCTTGGGAAGTCCAACTCTTGCGCTAAATCAACAACTATACATATTAAACGTCTCAAGTATTCAAACAGTTTTTAGAGGTTCTTCACTGACTTCATTATGATCGTGAGAAGGATTTTCGATATTGACTAAATTGGTTGATTCTTCATACTTTATTTTTTTATTGTCTCCGGTGGTGCAAGCTCATATTAGTAATTGTTGAAGTGCTAACGGATGGACATTGAAATCTATGTTATTGTCCTCTAATCCATATTTTAGAATGAGTTCTTTATTCTTACTCTGGTCTAATTCCATGTTGTTATGTTTTGGTAGATCATTCCTTTCAACCCAATTCTTTTGAAATATTCCCATAAAATTTTAAGGCTCCCATATCAGTCGCTGGCAGGGTAGGAATTTGGATTTCTCTTTACCCGTCATACAATTTTTTTTGACGTTTTGGGTCTTTATGCTTCCCGTAAAGAAACGTTATATTAAAAATTTTGCCCTTCGAGAGTGATGTTCTCATAATAAATTAACCCTTCACTAATAAAATTTTGATTAAAAAATTACCATTCAATAAATAATTATGTTGAAAATTTTCATATATTTATCGTAAGAAAAAAACCAGAATTTGAAAAAACTCAATTGTAAAGGTTACCGTTAGAATTTAGGATATTTTCAATTAAAAAAACTTGCCCAAAAAATACCCTGCTGTATGAAAAACAAAGGGGCGTAACTTGTAAGTTGTAACTATACCAACGCTGATTAGAATTTAGCATATTTTCAATTAAAAAAACTTGCCCAAAAAATACCTTGCTATATGAAAAAACTTGCCGCGTGAGAACGTTTGGTGCGTAAAAACGTTTTGGAAAAAGTTCCAAACTTCAAAAATCCGTCTTTCACTCTTCGAGGCACGTCACTCAAAACGGGCAATGACAAATTCCAGCCATCAAATACGTGCAAAAAGCCTTATGACGGGCAAAATGCCCGTCAAATTCCATCCCTGGGCACCACTATCAATGAGCCAAATTTCCATTGAGTCTGAAGGAGCAGAGGTAGATAGAGTAGCTGGTAGATAATATTCATCCTGCTTATTTTCAACAATGTTAGATTCATACTTGGAATTTCTAGCCTTCTTGAATGATTGTCCTCTTTCTTGACTTCCAGCACTCCTTTTACCTCTGCTATTAGATTTGTCATTCCTTTGATAGTCATGAGATGGATCTTGATCATCGTCCCAGTGTGAGTCCTTTCTATCAGGGCACTCCCTTGCATAGTGACCTGCTTTATCGCAAATGTAACATCGTCCTTTTCTTCCACCCGTAGGTCTAGCCTTTCTTTTTGATTTAGTCCCAGAAGTGTTTCTTTTCTTAGCATGAGAAGAAAAGGCAGCAGGAGGACCTTTAGGCATGGGCATTTCTTGCTTTTCTACCCTTGTTTCTTCTTGGATGCATCTAGCCATTAATTCCTTGAAACCAGGAATTACATTATTGTTTAGAAGAGTAGTCCTAAACACATACCATTCGGATGGTAATCCTCCAAGAGTCGTGAGTGCCATTTCCCTATCAGTAATAGTCTCCCCAATAAATAGGAGATTGTTCCTGATCTTGGTGATTCTTAGGAAGTATGCATGCATACTCTCATCTTTACCCTTCTTAATTTCCTTCAACTTATTTCTAAGAAACAAAACTTGATTTGCATCATTAACTTTAAATAAACTCCCCAGTCTATCGTAGATTTCCTTGGAGGTTTTTAGGTCGGAGATGTAGGCCACCAAGAACTTGTCAATAGAGTCCTAGATGATCTAATTTGCTTTGATTTCTCCGGTTTTCCATTTGTTCCTGGCAGTAGCAGATGCATTGATGGAGGCTCAACAATATTGCCTCTCACATGGTCCAACACTCCTTGATCTTCTAGGGTTAGATCAATAGACACCTTGCATCCGTGATAGTTAGCTTTCTCACGGATCTTGTCCTCGGCAAGAAAGAGTGATGAGGACCCCATAGTTCTTTTAGGATAGCCTTGCCAATCTTCTCTTCAGTGATTGCTCTTGCTCTTGTTCGGGCTTTGTCTTTACCTCAGATCTGATACCATGTTAATTTATGGTATGTTCTATGCTTAGAGCAATTTACTTTTCTTTCTTATTTTTATTCATAGATTAGCAATCACATGTGCATAAGTAATGTGTAGATAGAACATTAAACGATCAACAGAAAACAAGCCAAGACAAGAGACACAAGATGTGGCGGCTAGCTAGGGACAAACCCCACAATGTGTGGGGAAACCTTTTGATCAAATCTTCTTTTATCTTCAATAATTCAGCAGAGAGAAATAGTACAATAAATATGATTTATATCATTAGTAACAAACCCTAGATCAACAACATTAGCATTAACGGCTTCATCATCAAAACTAGGGCAGTCGATATCTGGGAAACCGACCGTCAGATCGGCTTGATTCCACCACCAAAAAATGCGGCCTTCAGAGGAGGTCCAGATGGACCTACAGAGTAGTTCAGAAGAGGAGGTTTGATGGTCATCGTTGGTCAAAGTTTGGATCTGCAATTGTAGCTTCAGGTTCAGAAGCTTCCTTCCACACGTGTGAGAGAGTTTTTTTTCTGTGCAATAGAGAAGAGCCTCTTTTTTGCGCAAGAGAGAGAGAGAGAGAGAGAGAGAGAGAGAGAGAGAGAGATGTGATGAGATGAGTGAGTGCAAATGAGGAAAAGTTCTCCTGTATTTATACACAACTGTTGATGTTTGAATAGATGCGACTGTTGGGCTTCTGAGCCTACATGAGTTGTAGGTTGGCTTGATAATTATTCCATAATCAAAATAAATTCATATCTCCATAAATACTTATCGGAATCGGATGATCTTTAGATCAATCCTACACCACTCGATGAGAGGAATATAATAAAAATATTATCAGCCATGAATAAGATGACCCACATGGAGTTTGGCTCTAGTTGCCAATTTTAACAAAAGTCAATTTTTCCAGTAGAGGTCGAAATCCAGAGGGAAGCTGAATTGTTTTCTTAGGAGTGCGAGTTTGCCAGAGGCAATGCCACATGTGTGAACAAATTAGGAGTCAGAGGGAGGCCAAATTGCTTCCAGGAGGATAGATCGACTTGCAGAAGTGGTAGAAATAATTTTTTGGATGTTTACTAATTTTTTCCAAACAATTATAAAATTACTCATCTGCAGAACTGGTTTTCCCCACACTGTGGTTTTCCCAAGGACATTTGTCCAAAAATATTGGTGTCCATTGTTTGTGTGTGTGTGCAAAATTTTCTCAGTTCCTGTGGTTAATTATTTTCTGTGAAGTTGCAGCTGTGTTGTATTCAATATTTTCAGCAAATAATTTGCAGAAGACAAATAATCAATTGATAGGAAAATAATAACCAGCTAGTTGCAACAATATTTAAAATTTCACAAGGAAGTGGTTCCATTTTTATCGTATTGATTTACTATTCCATAATTGATTAGAACAAGGGAGTAGGATAATAGAGTAGAATAGAGGAAGAAGTTGTAGAATTGATATAGGCCATAGTGTCAATGGAAACTCCCTAGAAAGTTCAACTTTCTTTCGACTTGTATTTCATATTTGAGAAAAAAGAGCTAGCCCTCTTTTTTTGGTTGGGTTTTCCAATATGGGGTTTCACAGTTTACGTCTTGTGCTCTTTTTGTTTATGGTGTGGCATTTGTTTTAGCTTCTTTGATTTCAATATTTTGAGCACCATGCTAATAATATTAAATCTTAATCTCAAGTAAAACATTGCATTACAAAGAGTTGGTACAAACTTATAAAATCTCTTGTGATGATCTATTCTGGTGGAATATCCATGATAGTTTACAGAATCCAGATCACTCCTGTGGGACACTTGGATGGTTAGGCATAGCCACCATAATAGAATTTAGTTTGTGGTAGTCATAGATCTTTGTGTGGGTTCCCAAATTGATATATCATGTCTTACATTGGTGAACTTCTAGGAGTAGAGTCAACTCTTGTCTTTAGCCTTGGGATTGGTTATTGCTTCATCTCGGATTAGAGTAGGCTGCACCAATTTGGTTTACTAGTTCAACCAGTGTAATGTGTGGTAAGGTGCTTGGTTTCAGGCTGAATTTCAGTCTGGAAGTGCCTCTCCCAGGGGACACTTGGATGGTTGGGGATATCTGCCATATTAGAATTCTGTTTGTGGTAGTCATACATCTTTTGCTGGGTGCCCAAAATCATAATCTTATGCTGTACTTGTGATTTTGAACTTGAGAGTTTTTGCTGTTTAAGTTACATGTTAAAAATCCTAACAGATTTGGAATTTCTCTATAAACAAAAAGTGCATAATAGAGGAGGAGAAAGGTCATATTATAATGTGTCAGACCACGGCCTACTTAAACTCTACTTATATTGGTAAACAAAGTTATTTTAGGGCTTTCTTTGTAGAGTTGAATGTTCATGTGCACCTCATTGGCGTCTTGTTGGTGGGCCTACATCACACTAATATATTTAAGTTGGCCTATTTTCCTAATCAAATTTCTCTATTCTATGAATTTAAAATTCTGGTTTGCTACATTAAAGATATACACGCTAATCATCTTTGACTTGAATCCCCTTATTCAGAGATATAAGACTTCAGTTATTGTTAACATCAGTATATTTGATCTATTTAGTGTGATGAATTGATAATTACTGGAATGAATGCCTAAAGCTTCATTATGTTCTCTATCATACAGTATGCTATAGAAACGTTAAGGATCAGAATGCTGTCTTTCCCAAGAGCACTAGACAACATTGAGTTTCTAACAGGCTTAATTGTTAATATAATGTATTTGATCTATTTAGTGATGAATATATAATTATTGGAATAAATGCCTAAAAGATTCATTAATCTCAATCATGCAACACGAAACGTGAGGGATCAGGATGCCTATTCCAAGACTAGTTCAAGTTTATAACAAGCTTAAGGATAAAAAGCGATTCCCAAACTCTATGTAGCATTGGATTCCCTATGTCCTTAAAGGGCAATACAGTACATTAAACGTGCAATTCGAAGTACTATGCATGTAATCTTAGAAGGCAGAAACCTTGATCAAGAGACAAATTGAAAATCGAAAACATTGTTTCTTATAGTGGTCACAGTGGTTTTTAATAAATGATTAAAGCAGGCCGTCTCAATTAGAATATTGCTTATATAAAGGCATGAAATGGATATGGAAAGGTGTAATAAAGATATTGATTATGGATTTGGGATTTTTTTGAAGATAAAATTTCATTCTGTTGAAGATAAAATTTCTTGGGACCCTGTTCATCTTAAGTAGCTTCATATGCAGAGGAATCTATTTTGTTAAAAGTCATTTTAATAAGGCATGCAAGTGCTGACTGAGCCTAATTAAAACCATTTCTTCCCAGAAAGACAAGAGTGAGGATGGAACCTGAGCTGTATGCAGGTTGGCTACTTGAAAAAAATACCATTTAAGCAAGGTGCCTAGTCCCATTTTGAAAAGTCTAGTAGCATATTTCGTCAAAAATGGATCAAACACTATTCTGGAGATTATATGAAAATTGTTAGTGATCATTCTCATTGACTATTACAATGCTGTAGTTTTATTAATAATAAATATGATAAATGCCAAAGTGACAAATAAACAGAATATACAGGAGTGTTATCTTTTGTCACAATGAGAGAAATGTTAGGCATGTGACCAAAACAAAAAGCCTTTTATAGAGATAGTTATTGACTTTTATTCTTGTGGTTCCGCTTCTCGTGAATATGTGATCAGGTATGAGTTTTATTTTTGATATCTTTATTTTTGTTGCTGATTAGCTCTGCTACTGCACATTTTAACATACATAGTAAGTGTAATATGACCTCTATTCTAGGCATTTAATTGCATATATTTTACAATGCCAAGTAGACTCATTTTTGGATAATTAATTTTGATGAAGATCAGGATTCAGAGGAGTTGGTGCTTCCAACTGACAAACAGTGGCCGTTTCTTCTGCGATTTCCAATATCATGCTTTGGTATGTGTCTTGGTGTTGGCAGTCAAGCCATTCTCTGGAAAACACTTGCGCAAACACCATCCATGGAGTTTTTACATGTTCCTGATATTATCAACTTGGTGTTGTGGTGTGTGGGTCTACTCACACAAATTACAGTTTTTGTGGTATATACATTGAAGTGCATATTTTACTTTGAAGCTGTTCGGCGTGAATATGATCATCCAGTAAGAGTGAATTTCTTCTTTGCACCATGGATAGCTTGTATGTTCTTAGCTATTGGGGTGCCACCACACGTAACAACTACTCTACATCCTGCTATATGGTGTGTTTTTATGACCCCTATACTTTGTTTGGAACTAAAGATATACGGGCAGTGGATGTCAGGAGGTAGTAGAAGATTATCTAAAGTAGCTAATCCTTCAAACTATTTGGCGATAGTCGGAAACTTCGTTGGGGCATTACTTGGAGCAACAACTGGATGGAAGGAGGGAGCTATTTTTTTCTTTGCCGTGGGGCTGGCCCATTACCTGGTACTTTTTGTGACACTGTACCAGAGATTACCCACAAATGAGGCTCTTCCGAAAGAGCTTCACCCTGTTTTTTTCTTATTTATAGCGGCTCCTAGTGTAGCATCTGTGGCTTGGGAAAAAATTCAAGGAGAATTTGGCTATGTTTCAAGGATCGCTTATTTCATCTCTCTTTTTCTGTATACTTCTCTGGTATGTACAAAACTTTTGTCTGTTAGTCGTGTATTTTATCAAGATTGCAGCTGCTTTAAGAAAAATTCCTCCTAAAAGCTAATATTTGTTTTTCTAAACATCAGGTGGTTCGACTTAATTTCTTTCGTGGATTCAGGTATTACATTTACCATGTTTCATTTTTTGTACTGTGGAAGTTTTACCGACTATAGTTATGGCCTATTTTCTTTCACATGTTCTGTTATGCTGCTAACTCTTTAACTGTTATTCTGCCCTTATCTACAGATTTTCTATTGCTTGGTGGGCTTATACATTTCCTATGACTGGAGCTGCCGTTGCCACAATCAAATATTCAAATGAAGTCAGACACCCAATTACACAATCCTTAGCTGTCGCATTGTCCTTTATTGCATCTCTCACAGTGTTTAGTCTGCTGTTGACCACTATTCTGCATGCCTTCGTGTGGGGCACTCTCTTTCCCAATGATATTAGCATTGCAATTACACACAAAAAGCGCAAGACAAAGAAAAACAAGAAATTTGCAGGAGGCAAGAAGGATACTATACTATCTAAATTGTCTCTCTAAATTGTCGAACAGTTGAAGATTCTTTTAGTCTGGAGAAAAAATAGAGAATGTTCTTCAACAACAAGGGACCTCGGTTGATCTTTTAATTTCCCATTTGTTTAGTTGTTACCAGATGCAGGTTGCAGTGGCATGTAACCTTATGGTAAAATTGTGCCGGCAAATATTGCATGTGATATTTCAGATGATGCTACGACGTTCGAGGATGAACTCTGATGAAAAATTGATCTTCACCTCTTGCACTTCTTACAGATATCGATGTGAGAAGGCGCTCTGAAATAAGAGAGTTTCCGAAGAAATCTGTAGGTCCTTTGAATAGTGACCTAGTAGGCGATTTAATGATGGGTGGCTTGTCAATTATACAATTATGTTGAGGACACACTTGGTGGATTTTCATGGTATTAGTCCAACTGTTTGCGCTCGGTACGAAAACTCTGATTTCCCTCCTAGAAAGAGAAATATTTTAAGTATGTTGTTTCATGTTTCAACTCATGTGGATGGGAGGGGAGTTGTTATTTCACATACAAATATTACAAATATTTTCTTTCTAAACATGGACTCTCTGCACCTTGGCATTGGCCAATTACAGAACTTGCTGGTATCGACATTAATAAATTCTCTACTTTCTGAACATGGATTCTCTGCACTTTGGCATTGGCCAATTACAGAACTTGCTGGTATCGAGATTAATATATTCTCTACTTTATAGAAATGGACTTTTTCGTGGTCATATATATTGATCAGTGGCTTTTTGTAAAAGCATTTAGAATGCCGAAATGAACCACCAATACATAAAATAACCATATAAAAGGGCTCTAGGCATTTAAACGGAAGGGTGGGATAAAAAGGTTTTATTTATTTTTAATATAAAGCTTCATAAAATAGTTCGACAAAGTTATAGGATTTTAGTATATCAATTTTAGGTAGTTGGATGTACTGATATACTTGTAGCTAGTTGGATGTACTCTTGGTGTTATAGTGACAGTTATGCGGATTGATCCTGGTCTCCCATAGATTAGGACTAACAAGTGGTTAAAAAAAAAATTAAGTAAACAAAATAAGATGGAACTTTATATAAAACTTCTTACAATAGAAAGAGAAAATAGGATGGAACTTTATATATGGAAAGGAAAAACAATATGTTATATTCATGACTAAAAATAATACTATTTAGGTGGTGAAAAATTTAAATATTAGTATAGATCTATTTTTAATTCGAATCTTAATATATGGAAAGGAAAAACAATATGTTATATTCATGACGAAAAACAATACAATTTATTTAGGTTGTGAAACATTTAAATACTAGTAGAGGTCCATCTTAAATATGGATCTAATATGAGTTGAGAGGGATCCAATTTCTTGATGTGCAATTTTTTTATCAGTTATTTAAATGTTTTGTATAATTATTTATTTTTATTTTTAGATTTTTAAAATTTTTAAATTTTGGTCGTCATAACAAAATTTCAACTTTGTCGATGGACATCCTCACACATCGCTGGAGAATGAGCCTCTCGGCTCAATCAAAAATAAATAGTTGAGTGAAAGAAACAAAATAAAAGAAAACAATGCATCCAAAGTTTTTCAATTAATTGACAACGAATTTTATGTTGATAAAATAAAATAACAAAATTAAGTAAAATAATAATAATAAATGATATATAAATAAATATAAATTAAATTAAATAAATTATTTTACATGTTATAAAATAAATTAATTGAGACAAAAGAAAATTGAGATTGTTTTTTTGAAGTTTCAATTTGGGTTGAATTAGTGGAATAGCAATACATCCAAATTTATGCAATAATGCTATCATAAATTAAGGTTTGAATTTTGAGAAGTTTGAAAATGTGATTTTTTGTTTTTGTTTTTGTTTTAGAAAATTAAAAATATGAAATTCTCAAGTGGAAAGGAATTAAAATTATAATATTTTTAAGCATGTAACATGGATATATGTGTTTGTGTGTGTGGATATAAATGTTATGGTTGTTGTAGAGATGCACACTACAATGTGGATGTCACGGCACATGTCTGCACATATTAGTTATATTCTCTTGTGAACCTTTCTGTTTGAGCAAAAGTGATTGAGAAAGTTGGACAATGTGGAAAGTTTCCATGAGTAGTGTGAGTCTACGTGTTGTAGTGTAGATGTCAGGGAATGTGTCCTCACATATCAATTATATTCGCTTGTGAACTTTTCCATTTGGCCAAATGTGATTGAGAAAGTTTGACACTTGTGGAAGGTTTCCATGAAAGAGAATAAGGCCAAGTGTAAGAGTAAATCTACTTAGATTCTTCCCAAAAACACTAGTGGCAATTAATAACTGTAAATTTGTGTAAGTGATCTAGGTTTTTTCTTTTTCATAAGCTATCTAAAATTTGTATTAAGAATATAAAATAAAATACAATCAAAGCTAACTGTAAACAAGAGGCATATTAAATGAAAATGGTACTATTTTTCTTGAAAGTTTGAAGTATAGTTACCAAAACTTTTCCTAAAATAATTTTGCTTATGTAACTTCCAAATACATCTTGGTAGATATTTAACTAGACTAACAAAGCCAAACTAATATACCCATACAATAAAGCTAAGAAGAGATGACATGTGGTGCTAAGCCAAGAGTCCATGTGCTCGTTTTTGCTACTATTGGGGGACCTCCTCCTATTCAATGTCTTCATTACGTAGGTTAAGGTTGGAGGAGGTGCCTTCAAATCCCCTCTTTTTTCCATCAAGAATAATCTCTCTCACTCTAGTTGGGTCATGCTTGACATCCTTTGGGTCTGTAACAATGATATCAATGCCATAGACAAATTTTAAAACAATTTCAAACATTTTGTCTATCAAATTTAGTTTGGAGCGAATTTCTAGCTATTCATGACCTATTCTTCTACAACTTGGGCTATGCAGGATTTGCTAAGCTAGTAGAGTTTCATTAGCCTATAAGTTTTGGTATCCCTACTATGAGAGAACCCCATATTAGGTACCCAATAAATAAATTTGGGCTTAACTTGTTTATTGGTTGTTTTTTTCTTTTGCTCATGACTAAGTTCTCTATGTGAAGGACCTTATCCTAAGTTAACAATTCCAGGAAAGGGGTGCTTATAATTGGTCACATCGGTCGTGTCATATATGCTTGGGTGATATGACGAGGTTGCTAAGGTTTTAGAGGCTTTTTGCCTTTTTTCCCCTTTTAGCTCATTGTTTACTAGACTCTACACTAGTTTCACATTTGAGCTTTCAAAATTTTGGCCTCCATTATTTTTGAATTGTCACACTTAGATAAAGAAGGGCAACACTTGGGACAAACAAAATGGAAACTTGGAAAGGGAACCACTATCACATAGGCTTCCCTTTCCCTATTCTTCTTAGGTGAACAAAAGTCACTTGAAGGAGGCTCTCCTTTAATAATAATCTTGCACTTTGACTTGCAAAGTACTAGAACAAAGGGGGGATGGCTGTTCTCTATTTGCCTACATGCATGTAATAAGAGAAATTTGCTTAATGGATGTGGAAACTCATCTAAGCACTAAATTTGCTTGGGAGCATGTTCATAAATGTATCTCTTGTATCTTTGAATAACAGGGCCTAGAACAACTCTAGATTGTGCTTCGATGAGGGAAAAGAGCTCAACTATGTCCTTATAAACATAGATTTATGAGTATTGTGAACAATTATTTTCTTTACACATTTCTCATACACTTGAAAGTAAATTTCACAAGTTCTTTTGGTTAGGAATCAATGCATAAACAAAACAAAGTTCTCTAAAGCACATAATGAAAGTAGATCTCTAGGTGCAAAGAGGAGTAATCAACCTACAAATATACTCCCAAAATAAGATAGCAAAGATTGGAGTAGAAGGTTGTTAAATATATACAAATTCTCATACGCGACTTTTGTTAAGCAGTTTTAATGCACCTTGTTACTTTTTTGGTTATATAAAAATTGTATGTAAGAGAAGGCTATTCTAAAAATAAGAGGTCATAAGCATAATTTCAAGTGCAATATTTCTTCTCTAAAATAAAAACACCACAAAAATTGAGAGGTTATTGTGAAGGTATGAAGTACAGATTGCACACACATTTTTAGAAATAGTTAGGATGTATCCCAAAGCATAGGCTCAAATTCATAGATATCACTATTACTCACACAAGTGGGTAATGCTTAGGGGAAATTATTTTCCCTGTTTGTTTAGCTTATTATCTAGCAACAATATGATGACCTTGTTATCGCTGCTACAACACCCTCCAAGATTTTGGCCTACACCCAAATTTAAGAGCCTACTTTGATCTTGCATACTGTCGTCACAAGCATTAAGACTTATTGGATGTGTTTTCTCTAAGTTTTTTGCTCCCATTTGCGAGAAAATCAAAGTGTCATATTTTCACATGTCAAGTGTCACACATCACATGAAAGCTAGTTTTGGTGGTTTTAATGGGTAATATTTATGTAAATGAGTTGGTCTTACCATGTGAACATCTATCACACTCATTTCCAAAGTTTTAAGCATTGTCACACAAGTGTCCTCTCGGTCATCACAAAGTGTATCTTTGGTGTCGCACTTGTCGTCGCACTGAGGGAAGTATGTTGTTCATGTTAGATGACCTATGTTGTGTCATCAAGTGTTCTAAGTGTATGATCATAGTAAAGCCTTCTTACTATTCACATCAGCTTCATGGATCCCACACCTAGTCAAATTTGGAAAACTTCTCATCCCTCAAGAAGCAACCTTTCCTCTTGTAAATGTGCAATGTGCAGTTCATGCCTCCTAGGGCCGCACACTACATAGTCTCAGTGCTCAAGCCTGGCCTTTGAGCTCCAAAACTATGCAATCTTTCCCTCCAGCCAAGCCTGAACTGCACATTGTGTAGTCTTAGTCCTCAAGCCCATTCCTTGAGCTCCTTAACTGCGCAATTGCGTAGTCACATGACATCCTTGTCCTTCCAACACTGTGAAGTGGGAAACTTCATTCATCAAGCCCTTAACTTGGCTCCCTGAGCTCCCCAACTACACAATCATCAAGTCCAGTCCAGCTTGAGTTGCGCATTGCGTAGTCTCAAGGCTTAGGCCTAAACCTTGACTTCTTGAGATGCACAATTGTGTAGTCATTAAGCCTCTCCCTTAGCCCACCACTCGGTTTTGACTCTGTCGGTGGATCATCCTGCAACATCTTAGACTAGGGGTTTATCGGACTGATGTCATCTTGTCATGAGTGAATTGAAAATACATGTACTATATCATAGTATGATAGGATGATGAAAGAGGAAATGGAGAAGGGGAACATACTAGAAGATACCTATGTAATTGAATATGCAAGCTGGTCAATTAGGAGAAAGCAAAGGGACATTAGTTTGCGACCACAACTCAAGACCTGATAACGCTGAAAACTCCTCATCCCTAATCCATATGGAGGTGGAAAGAGATCATTCTCAAGAAGAAACACAACAAGAAACAACAAAGAATTACTTGACATTTCCATGTCATAATGCAGTCCATGTCATCAGGGTCATGTCATGAGTCATCATATACCACATCATCTTTGTGGATTATGTAAATTATTATTTGAAAATGTATTGTAAAGTGGGAGTCTAAAGGACATGTACAAAATATGAGGAGTCATGTAAAATTAAAAAAGTCACAAGTAAGTCAAACATTCATGAGGGTAGTCAAAGAGTCACGAGGGAGGTGAAGGATCACCCCATTGGTTATATATACAACCTCATTATACAAGAAAATGACTTTTCACCTTTGGCTCCTCCCACAAGACATTAGAGAGCTAAGCTAATTCTTTTGAGGAGCAAGTAGTGGTTCCAACCCTCCATTATTGGAGCTAGTGGTGTTTGTTGTATACATGTGCCTTGGGACTTTTACTTAATATACTAAGCCTGATGGCTAGCATGTTATTCATGCATGGATTATGAATATTTTTAAGATTGTTCTATGAATATTTATGATTCATGTTTGTTTGCACCTGCACTAAAGTAGTTGAACTATTTCGGTTATTTTAGTGCTTATAATATTGAGAATGTGTTGTAATGGTTGCGATGTCTCTCACATCTTTGTGGACTATTCTGCTGGATGTTAGAAATATATTTCCTGTATGTGTGTGTCTCTACTAGATTGGTACTATTACCTCTCTTTTAGAGGCTCACTTTCTTCTTCCTTCCGCAGTAGAAGAACCTCAAGACACCTACAACCAAACACTCATTAGGCACACTCACTTTTCGAAGGCACACATGCGTTCTTCTCTCTTTCTGACAGTTAGAGCCAAGACAAACCTCTAAGAAAATTCTAACCGAGCTATATTCTAGATGGGGCTCGTAACCCAAATGGTGTGAGGTATAATTGGGACCACATATCAGGGAGACCCCTTGAATGTTGTCAATTCCAACACTGTTAATATTTATGGCGCTAGGAGGGAAGCCAAATTTTTATGGTTGATAACTCCACCCACCCTCATCATACTTCTTCCAGTCAAGGCAACAATATTCCCATCACCTTCCCTACTCATATTCCTAAAGTTGGAGGATCTTCTCAACTTGATCTTGGACAAACATGTGAAATATATTATGAGCAGTGCCGAGCCATTTGGCCTATAACCCATAAGTTTGTAAAGGCTATTGGATTAACCCCTGGAGTACACAATCTTCCTTATTTTTCAAAGAATAACTTAAACACTCCTACTGGGATAGTGATTTATACAGTCCAAGATTTGGTTCTCTCCACCCTTGAAGAGTTAGCAGAGACTGTAGAAAATGCAGAGAAATTAGAGCAACCTCCATCTTTTAACGGGGGTGACAAAGATACATACTCCCAGACAACACTTTCCATGGGTTAGGCGGTTACGGAGAGGAGGAGCACAAAGACGAAGATATGGCCGACTAATACCTGGATTGTATGTCTCAGGGCCCACTTTCTCTACTGGGTGTTTTGCACAAGATGCCGAGGCACCCATAAAAGTTGTTAATGAAGTACGACCCTGACAAAGTAGTCAAAGCGAAGGACCTATTGGACAACTTCTACCTACATCTATAGATGCTTTAGGTATGGTATGATGATGTTGCATGTAGAATTTTTCCTTGTACTTTATATGGTAGAGCAATTGTATGGTACCACAGTCTTCCTCCAAACTCAATCCAAAATTGAAAGGGGTTTAAAAAGTTGTTTCTTGAAAAGTTTTTTGATGACAAAACCCCAACCATATTATTGAGAGAGTTGGGCAATTTGAAAATGGAGCAGAAAAAAAAGGTTAAAAATTTTAATCATAGGTTCAATTGCATATTGAACAAATTCCCCGCAAATAGGAAATCTCATGACTCCATCAACATTGATTACTAAAATTATGCCTTATCGACAAGAATCACGCAGTTCGTGAAGAGAAACTATTGTAGTTGAGAAGGAATTGTGCACAATTGGAGTCATTGTAGATGAGGAACCATCAAAAGACTCCAAAGATGTTAGGGTCCCACCCTAACCCTCTTATCTATGTAATGGGACCACGTCATAGTCAAGAGTCAATAAAGCCCATATTAATAATTGTAAGTGGTTAATCCGCAATTAATAAAGGAACCACAGTTAGTTGCAAATGGGTCGTAGTATTAGATAGATGGTATTAGTAATAAGCAGTATTGACCCGTGGTATTACTCGTAGGAGTCATATATAAAGGATA
>APFE030817981.1:25304-46258 GCA_000404065.3 Pinus taeda | reverse complement strand
AAGGATAGAAACTCCCTGTGAGGAGCATCGTGTCTTATTTTTGTAATCGAGCTCTACTCTATTGGAGGTTGCCCCCTCGAAGAGGCAAGTGAACATTACTCTCTGAATAATAAAATCATTTCCGTTCTGTGTTCTGGGTATATTTTCTTTGCATATTCTGTGTTCTCGGTATCTTTTCTTCGCATATTCTGTATTTGGGTATCATTTGCAGGTTAAGAGCATAACAAAAGACATTGGTAAAAGGTCTCATGCCTCCTCAAGCAAGGACAAGGATAAAGAGGCTATGGATCTTGAAAGCTTGACCCAAACCATCAAGTCTTTATCCAATTGGTTGGCAAAGTTAAAACAAAGGTCAAGCGAGACCACCATTTGCAGCAAACCCCCTAAATTCAACTTCTTGAGAAGGGCTTCTAACTCCAGCAACAATAACAGTCATCCAACCAAGTATGCACAAAGCTCGAATGTCGTGCTGAATGTCGAGAGCATGGGAATGGATCAATATTGTTCTTTCAATCAAGAATATCATTCAGAAAATACATGCCCACAATGGAATCAAAACATGAATGCTCTGGATGCACATATCATTGACATAGTACTTTCAGATGCACAGATTGAGCCAACAGAAGAAAAGGAAGAAACTGGTGTGGAGGAAGAAACTACGAGTGTCGGGAATGCAGTGAATGATTTTAGTTGTGTATTCGCAGCTGAAAAAAAAATTATCAAAGAACCACCACTAGTGAGGACCCAACTCAAAAGCAGAATAATCGATATAAGTTGAGAAGCCAAGGTCCAGTTTCTGAACTAGAGTTGACCAGACATAAATTGAAAGAACACTTATTAAGGAATATCACACCACCTGTCAACTCAGCTCAAAACAATCAAAATAAGTATGGAACATTGCTACAACAAAAAGTACTTCCACAAACGATAAAAGCAAGTCTACTATTCCAGAAGTATCAGATAACTTCACTCCTCTAGACATTTTGACAATGCCTGTCGCACTTGATTACAACATAGTCGAAGACATGAAGAAAGTTTGTGCTAATATTTATATATTTGAACTTATAAGGATCACAACCCAGCAGAAACTGCTTGTCCAAGCTCTTGATTAGTCTTCCTTAGGTGATAACGCTTCTTCGTAGAAGGGATCTGGTAAGTCTTTTAGTCCCTTGGAATCTGTGCTTAATGCATTAACATTAAAATTTCACACACTATTCCCTCTGTTTTTATCAACATTTGAAATTTTTAATTACAATGTACATAATTGCTTAGTTGATTCCAGTGCATCTGTAAAGTAATGCCATTGTATGTAGCTATAAAATCAAGGCTAAATGGGATAAAATAGATGCATAGATTATTCAGTTGGACAATACTTTTGTCTATGCTATTAGTGAACTTAGAAATGTGCTTATTCACCTATCATCTGATTACTGGCGAGTTCACCAATGCATAAAAATAGTAATTGTGGACATCCCATAAGAATATGATGTGTTGTTGAGTAGAGACTAGTCCAACATATTACAGGGGTATTTTTCTACCAATTGATCACATTTATGGCTTCCATATAAAGGAAGGAATAACCAAATTTGGGTAGACTCAGAACCTTACATGAAGCACATTGTCACACCCTTTGAGGGGAAGAATGAGCCAGTTCCTTTCGCAGATCTAATCTTTGGAAACTGCTTCTTAGATACAAACTGAGGATGCTACCATGCTCATCCTTCCCCAATTCCTCTAGACACACAGTTGGAACTTCTTCCTAGTCCAACTAGCACAAATGACCTTTGTATA
This sequence comes from Pinus taeda, assembly GCA_000404065.3. Taxonomy (NCBI): domain Eukaryota; kingdom Viridiplantae; phylum Streptophyta; class Pinopsida; order Pinales; family Pinaceae; genus Pinus; species Pinus taeda. The sequence continues at coordinate 44,467 of APFE030817981.1, read as the reverse complement.
GTAGATAGTAGTAGTACTAGTGTAGGGCATAGTTTTTGTACATATGATGTTTGGACTTTTTTCATTAACAGTTCTAAGACACCAGAGGGATCTAGAGTTGGTTGTGTTTTGTGAAGAATCTAGGGCAAAGTAGTGTAGTTTGATTCTTCGTTACTTGATAACAATTTGTGGAGTATTTTTACTTTTCCTTATTAACTTCTTCTTCTTCTTCTTCTTCTTATTAGTGCTTACGTGTGTACTTCATCAAACTGCTACCAAAACATAAAAACAAGAACACAAGATGTTGTCTCTCTGCTAGGGCCAAAACCTCTCTTCTCTTGAGAGGAAACGCTTTAGTGAATTTCTCTTATTGAAGCTTCGAATGTTTAGTATCAAACCCTAGAACCCTGACAAGAGTATCCTCCAAGCACAAGTCAACTCCTTCTTTTTGCACCTTATTCCCCAACACTTCTTTAGGTAATTCTTCATGCACTTCATCTTTGTCACTTCGTCTTCCTTATTCTGGCACTTCGTTCTTCTTTCAATTGTTGGTAAGTCTTGTTATACTTTCTCTAAAGGACAAGCCTTTGATGAGAACCTTCCTGTACGAAAATTCCTTCACTTTATTAACCAAATGAGTTTCTTCTTCAAAGTGTAGGTGTAGACGAGATGTGACTCTCCAGCAACCCTAAATTCTCTCATGTGTGATGGTTTACTTGTTGTTGTAGCTTCTTTCCTTCTTCGCTTGAGTGCCCTTCCTCTTTGCTTGATTGGGAGGGCTTATAGGCCTTTTTTACTAGGCTAAAAAAAATTAGATATGTCACTATGGTTTCCTATTGTAATGAATGCAGGAAGACCCTTCCTTTCTTGCACGTGTGGCTGTGCTTGACTCTAGAAAAATTGTCCCTTTTGCCTCAACTTCTTTCTCCCCTAGAAGGCTTCTTTTTGTCCCTTTGTTGGCCTCTTTTCTGCACTAATTTTAGAGTGAAGTGAGTGCATTGAATTGGAGTGGAAAACCTCTATAAATAGAGGATTGTCCCTCCATTTAGGCTGACTAGAACACCAACTAGTCACCCTGTTTGTAGGCCAACTTTGAGGTTGTTTTGGAGGCTGATTTGTTGAGCAGACTTCAGACAGTTTCCACAGTGGTGTAGAATGCTTGAAGGATATTTTGATGATTCCATTGCATAGGAGTAGACTTGACTTTGCTTGGAGGTTTCTCTTACATATTCATACATGGTGTAACATGCCTTCAACATTTCCTTTTGACTATTTGAATCACCTATATCACTTAAAATAGTACTAGACCTATTTCAATTAGCAAGAAACTCATTGACATATATTATAAAAATAATATTTATTTTCTTGATTAAATACAAATATCAAAAGTACATTTATGAAGGCCAAACCTAGTTACATTTCCTTCAACACTCCCTCTTCACTAGGGAGGTATTCATACAAAATTACAAGGTGTTTGGCTATTACAAATCTTGAAGAATTCACATAAGAGAAACTAGATTAGAAATCCATTTGTTATAGGTACATACCCACCTGGGTGTTCTCCGAGTATGACCTTCTAGGGTTATTCTTATCTTTGGTTCCCAACCCTTAAAGAATATTGGCCCTATTCCCTACTCATCTTGGATGCCCTACACATCCTTAAAGAGTATCAGATTCCAGATGATTACCTAATCCTCCCGTTCTTTCTTCCCAAGTGAAGATAAGAATGTTGTGTCTATATTGTGTCTACATTTCCATTCATGGCCTTCATCTAGACTTATGACTATTAGTCCTAGTCTAGTGCATCACCCATGAAATGGAAAACAAAATTGTCACTCCTTTGTAATAAGGGGTGATCCAAAACTCCCTCTTGATCAAGGATTTGTCAGAGCTCCCTCTTAACTAGGGACTCTTTCATTTATCAACAACTTCTTGTTGGTGCATCCTCCAGTTGCTTGATCCTGTTCCTTTCTTTGATGTCATGAAGTTTTTGTTCAAACTTCTTCAAGGTAGCGCACCATCCATCGATCACCTTCCTCCCTAGTTAGTCATGTCATTTTTCCTTCGTGGAAAGTGGCTTTCTTGTCATTCATCAAGTTTTCTTGTCATCTTGGCTACTCATTTGTCATCTTGTCCATGCTTTAGAATATTCTTCTCAGGGATGCTTCATTGTACTTGCATGTTTACATGTTTTGACCTAGTAGCCCATCATGAGTTCATCCTGAATTGCTTCAACATTTATTTTTCTTTTGTTGGATGATTTCCTCTTCACAACATCTCTGTAGAGTAGAATCAATTATCTGCACCTTTTATATCTCCAAGGACCTCATAGGTGTCAAGGGTCCTTTCTTCCTTTATCAGAGTTGTCTTGCCTTCTTTTGGGATATATCTTCAAAGTATCTTGTGAGATAGTGATTCTCGGTGATCATGGTGTTCTTCCACATGCTTGATCTCTTTTTTCATTCGATTCTTATAAGATAGATAGGTCAGCCATCTAATGCTTCTTGTGATAGCATTCATTCATTGCTTGCTTTTTGGACTTTTCAACATTTCTTCTTGCTTCTTAGTCAGCAATCTTACACTCCTTATGTGAGCATATTATTTTGTTGACCTTCTTAGCATTGTAGTACATGCGTTTGAGCATGTCCTTGGTGAAAGAGATTCTTTCATACTTGATCATGTTATAGAACTATTCCCATGACTCAATAATATACAAATGATAACATGACTAACCTTTGATGCATACATACCTCATCTTGATTCTCCTTTGATCATCCTTCGGTGTGGCCCTTCTTGTTTCATCTTAGCTTGCCTACATATCATCCTTTTATTGAATCCCATGAATGGGATTCTCAATGAGACATCTGCTTTGGTCCATGAACCTTCTTTTCAAGATTCCATCATAGGATCTTAAAGATTCTTGCCTTGGAAATGTTTCCTTTCTTTCGATGATGGAGGTCTTCTAAGATTCTTAATCATGATCAATTTTTCTTTCATCATGGATAAAGTCTTATACTAGGTATGCTTCTTCTACATGAATGTCTTGAGCTATACTTTCCATGCTCCTATATTCTAGAAGATATTTTTACTCATGCATTTTTGTTTTTATTGTAAATGATACATCTTCACGAGTATCTAGAACTCTATGTACATCATGTTGCTAGATTCTAGAGGATGTTTCTAGCCAAGCAATTTTAACTTATTCCTACATGCTCCTATCCTACCCAAAACTTTGAAAGAATTCTAGAAGTAAAGAGTTTGACTTAGTCATAGTAGAGATTTGGAGGATCTTCCTTCTTTTTCTTCTTTCCTTCTTCCTTCATCTCTTGCGTTATGTGAGATTCTTCCCTCTTCCTTCTGTTGTTGTTGTCCTTCTTAAGCTAAGGACAATTCCTTTTGTAGTATCCATATCCTTGGCATCCAAACCATTGGATTTTGGACATGTCTTTGTTGTTTGTTCTTCATGGACCAAACTTGCCAAATTTACCCTTTCTCTTGGCCATGTTAGCAAATGATTTCTCCTTTGATCCTACATCTTCTTTTGCCTTGAGTTTGGTTTCCTCTGTCTTGCATAGAGACCACATTTCACTGAGAGTGGTTTCTTCCTTCTTGGCATATATGCTTTATGTGAAGTTGCTCCAATCCTTAGGTAGAGTATTGAGTACTACAATTGTCATTTTTCTATCAGACATCACTTACCCAAGATCTTGAAGTTGATCTCGCATTTCAAAGATTTTCATGAAGTAGAGAGATATTCCTTACTTTGTTATCTTCATTTTCTATAATTCATTCCTTTTAGATATTACTTCTCCAATGGTAGATACCGAGAATATCTCTACTAGCTTATCATAAATTTTTTTCGATGTATCAAACTCAGAGACATAAGGAATGAGATAGCCTTTTATTTATTCTATTAGAATCTGTTGATGGTGCTAGACCCACCAACATGTCAAGGAAATCTCCCCGGTAAGAAGTCCCAATTAGACCTCAGACCATTTGGTGTAAGAGTCCCAACAATGGGTCATATGCAATGCCTTGACCACGATTTCTCACAGAGGCAAGTAAGATAACTCTATTAGTGGCAAGGATATGACTGCTGCAGTGAGTCAAGGAAGGTGCATGAGAGGTTCTAACACAGGTGGGTTGAGATGAGTGCGCCCCTTGGAAACCTGTAATAGTACTCAGCTGGGAAGGGAACACGAGCGGAGAGACATCACAAGCTGGAAAGAAAGTCAACTGGAAATCCAAAGTGATGGTTAAAACAACAACACATCTGCAACCAAGATTCATATATTTGCATACAAAATAGTTCATACACAACTATGTAAGTTAAACAACATACATTGCTACAACAACTGGAACAGTCCAACTACAATAATAACATATGCATGAAAACGTGTTGGCTCTTATTATATAAAGAAGTGTAAGTTCCAATCATACAATACATCCATTTAAACCTGCTAGCCCCAACAGTTGAACATTACAACCACATCCGCCTGCTCCTCCAAAGAGATCAAAGAGCTCCGTGTAGTGGAGAAGCCAAGGCATGTTACAATATTGTCCAAGATTTCTCCAAGATCGTCTTATTGGAACCTTGGCTAACCAAAAGCCTGTAAAATGAGTTATGACGGACTATTTATAGCAAAGGGTGGGGTGGCCCTTGACATTCCCCTTTGTGACTATTCAACTACCCTCATGGATCTTCACCTACTCTATGACTGTTACATCCACTATTGACACTTGACATACACTTGACATGACTTAGCATTACAATTCACATGTACCCATGTGAACATAACTGGCTTGAGCAAGCCAAACTAGACATCAATCTGACTTAGAAATCCATGGAAGTCCAACTCCTCAACATCTTCAAGTTGATTGATAGTAACATACTGATGCCAAGATCATAGTCTTTGATGGTGTTCGTGTGTTCCGTGGTGACATCCATTAGAAACCCGACTCTTGCCTCCATAGCATTCGGGTACACTGCTTGAGCTCTTCTGTCCAACTCATCTGAAAGCATGCGCAACATTGTCTTGAATTTGGTCGGACCAACAACATACTTGTGCATGATGTCTGCATTGATAGGCAAGTCTGGGCTAGTGGAAATGCACATCAACTTGTCGAAGTATGAGTCAAGCTCTAGTCAGACTTGTTTCTTTGTATTCACCTGGGTGAGAGTCCTAAATGATGGGATCGCATGTGTGCACACCACAACAGCCATAATATTGAATACTTGTGCATGGGAACCCTGTATGCTAGTGATGAATTGCTAGAGCACTTCGTAATTTCGGATCTGATTCCAGATACGTGCTTTCATCTTGATTGCATTAACCCTCATCATCTCAGGCAAGTGAAGTGCAACTCCCTTGTACTTCATCATCCATGTTTGCTTGTCATCAACAACAACATGCAAGTTCATCAAGATACATGGTCTCCTAGCATATCGTTGCTACCATCTGTGGAGATGGACTGCCTTGTGCACGGTACCAAACTTGGAGTACAATGCTCGAATAACTATGTCAAGGGTAAATACTTCACCTAGTATTGCCTTCTTTAGTTTATCTAGGGTGGACATTTTCACCAAGTCTCCTTCTTGCTTAGCTGTTTTTAGTTCCTTTTCCATTCGCTCATTCTCGACTATTAGGGAGAAAACACTTGAGCTAGTGGCTTCGACATACACTCTCGTTGCATTGGCCAAGGAAGATGGATGTTTGTGCACATCATTAATGATCACTTGTTCCTCAACTTGCGTAGGAGACGTATGATCCTTTGGAGTTGACACTGTGTGAGATTTCACAACTCTATGTTGGGATTCATCAAATGAGATGTTGTGGATCTATTCTTCTGACTAATCACCAAGGATATTAGTGCCTCCTTGGTCATTCGAGACTTTCTCATCATCTGGATGCATTGAAGTGGGTGAGTCAATCTCTTTGTGGTGAGGCATGAGGTCGGTGTCCTGTTCCAACTCCCGTTGCTCCATGTCTGCATCCAACTGTTGAAGTGCTTGTTCTATCTCATGCGTGAAGTCTTTCCCTTGCGATGGTTTGCCTTATTCACCTAATGCCAGCTATTCTGATGAATCAACTACTTGTATGGGCATTGCTTCATCTATTTGCACATGTTGCACCCCCTGCTATATATGTTGCTGTTGCACTTCCCTCTCCTATTTTCCCAGCTCTTGTTCCTTTCAGAGTTGTTCCCTCAGCTCATGCAACTCCCTCTCTGCTTATTCCATTCTCTTCTTGTCCTTCTGCCTTCGCGCAATTCTCTTGTCATGCTACTGCCTCTTTGCCTCTATAGGGATAGCTACTTTCTCTACAAGTGGATCTGCTCGAAACTTGCAACTTTGCTTCTCCTCCATGCGATTAACAATTTTCCTCTTACCTTTGTCGTGCACTCGCATGCTTGCCTCTGTTGCCACTGCTCTACTGTTGGGGTTATCTATGATGCAGATTCATGTTGCTTCACTAACCACTCCACAACGAAGCCGACTTGTTCATCGGGTCTGGAGAAATAGTAGCAATATCTCTATGGGTCCTCCTCGGCCCAATGTCATGCCCTGTGGATCTAGTTGAACTGAACTCTCGTGCAATGATCTTTCACAATGCAACGTGGGTCATATGGATCGTAGTTTCAGAGGTCGAATGGGTACTTATTCATCAGTTCTGCTTCAACATCCGCTTACTTGATATTCCAGATCTTATATAACCTAATCCACAATGGAAGAGTGGGCTAAGGTGCCTTCTTCTTCCGATGTTGTCTAGCTGTCAATACTACTGAGATGTGATATGCTACTTCTTGCATGACAAGTACGTCCAAGGAAAACTTTGGAAGAACATGCAGAGGCTTCTCCACACTGAACATTCGGATGAAAGTTCTAGACAGTGAGGCATACGAATTTGCAATGCCTATCAATGCCTCCATTTCTTCCTTTGACATGCAGGGTGGATATTGTTTGAATATCATCTTGTACCCTGGGGTGACAAAATGATCGAAAAGCCGTGTGATTACTCTTTTGAAGCTGCATTCAAACAACAACTTGAAATATGTGTTCAAAACAGTATTTGCTGGTGACCATGCCCACTCCAAGCTTGGGAACTCCTATCGGGCACAGATTGCATCTAATATGTAGGCGGACATGTAAATATCTACATGCATACGTCCGGGTAATTGTTGAGCCTTTGCTACTTGTTCCTTCAGCTGTTAAGCCAGTATGCCGGATCAGTTACATGGTTTTCCTTCTTTATTCAATTGGTCCAGTGCAACCACCCAACTCTGTGGGAAGATTTTCATGCTTTCTTGGCCATACAATTGATAAGCAAATATGACCAAGTATTGGTATGCCTTCCTCAGTATCTTCGTCTTGTAGATCTGGTTGGGTATCAACTTGAATCAAGTTGGCTCCTTTACCCAATTCTTTAGAATGTCTCTGGAGTTAGCACAACTGTTGGGTAGGCTTAATGGAGTGTTCATGATAGTCAAGGGCTCTGGCATCTGATACATTGCATCATAATCTCGTTCCTATAAGATCGCAAGCTTCATCCCATTGGCACTGCTCAAGGTCATCATCTCGAGATCAGTGTGAGAGACGATCTAGTGTATCATGTCTGCACATGGGAACACGAGATATCTGCATGCAATCCAGTACAATTCGGATTTGGGAATGTTCACATACACCTGACAGTCTTCGAGGTCTTCCCCAAAAGTGCTTGCAAATGTTTCATTTACCTCTTATCACTCAGTTTGATGTCCTTGTCTAGATACAACTTTGTATCTTCATAGATCAGTAGACAAGAGGACACATGCTCAACTACAGCTCCAGCTGCATTTCCATTAGTTTCCTATGATCTCGTTCTCTTGGAATTCATTGAGATAGATGAACACCTAAAAGATATGGAGACAAGCAACATGTATGGCAAGAAATCCATCAGTGGAAACAAAGCAAATTTGGGGAATGACACCACACATACCTGGGAAATTGATGGGAAAGATTGCGTAATTTCTTCTAGGAGGCTGGGTGACTGGCTACTAGAACTGAGCAAAAGGAAGTCTGGGCTGTCTATTGGGATTGCGCAATACACAATTCCAGCTAGGAGTGACTGCAGGCTCAAGGACTGCATTGCGCAATTTTTTGGGCCAACAGTCACTGTCCCTAAAAAATGTGCAAAACAATCCTGGAGGATAGTGCTGGTTAGAAATGCATACTTCAGGAGAGGAAGGCAGGGCCTTCCTTCCCCATATTGTGCAATGCAGTCTCAGTGAAGGTAGAGTCTAGGTCAAGGTTGGCCTGACTCGCTGATTGGAAACTAAAATCAAATAAGAGAGTGAATGCATGGTGACATTAAGTGAAAGCAGAAGTGATTAATAGTGCATGCAAACATGAATGAAAGATTCAACAAATAGATCAACATGCATGTGGGTTAAGTGATTCGCGGATTCAACGAACATTTGTGCAAAACAGTTTCATGCATGCGACTACGGTGAGATAGTAAATTAAAATAGATATAGGAAAAGCTAGTATACATGTAAACGACAACACGCATTCAAATAAATCAAGTAAACAAAACTCACACAAGCGAATACACAAAAAGTGACAGAAATGCTGAAAAACACAAGTTGAGGCCACTTACCCATGAATAGCTGAGCTGGATGTGTCAAAGAGTCCTGGATGTGCTGTGGGATTTTAGAGCTCGAAGCTCAATGTGGAAGAATGAGCTTTGATGCGTCGAATAAATAATTTTGGGATTACGATGCGCATGCCAAAAATCTAGGAAAAAGTGATTCTTGGAGGGAAGTTTCTAAAACAACTTTGCATGTAACCTCCAACTATTAAAAATAGCTCCTTGAATCATGGGATGCCTTTTGCATGTTGCCTTTTTCTATTCCAGGAAAAATCAAGTCATGCATGTATGCAAGTCAAGTTTCCTTGGTTTCGGGTGGAACTGGTCAACCAGATTTATCATGCATTAAGCTGCTCAATTGCTTGAGAAAAATGTGCCTTTCTGGATGGGTGTTGGGCTGGCTGCCTAGGAGATTTGTGCAATTTTTGGGTAGAGCAGCTGACTGTTTCCCAGATTTGTCCAATTTCTAGGCTAAGAAGCACTGCTGGGGAAATTTGGGAAATTCCTGCTGGGAGTGTTGACTGGCAGAATTGTGCAATTCTAGAGCCCATCAGGTTGCCAGACATGATTGCATAATTTCTGGAGGGAAGGTTGGTTTCCCTCCAGAAATTCACAATTTTCTTGGGGAAGCTGCTCAGCCTGTAGCTAGACTAAGTTCAGGTGAGCATCATGTGAGGGGAATGCATAGAGTTGTGATCGATAGGCTGCCTTTGTGTAAGAAAAACAATGAATCTTGTGAACTTGATGAAGAAAGGCAAGCTACTACGAAAAGCTGGTAGGGAGGCTCCGAAACGAGCTAAGGAAAAAAAATTGGAGGGTGGTTGTAGCTGCTACAATAGAATCTGTTGAGCTCTTGTCTCATCCTTATTGTACTTGGCTAGGGCTTGAGTTTGTTACTTAGCAAGGATAGTGATATTCCCTTTGAAATGCTCTAGGAGTTTGTTCTCCTTGAGTAGTATATCAATCCTCTTCTTCTATGCAAGAAAGTTATTGCTACCCACCAATTTATTTCTTTCCTTGAAAAAAGGCATTGATATATATTCATAAGGGGACCTGTACTTACTTGATATATTTTGAGATGTAATGGATTTACTTCCTCATTGAAGGCTTGATGTCTTGTCATCCATGGATCTTGATGTTCTTCAAGTTTCCTTCTCCAAGTGGACTTGCTTGATGATGAGATTTGCTTGAAGACTTGTAGCTTGATGTAGGTCGTGCTTCAATCTGTTCTTCTTTGTAGGTGTCTTTAAGTAAGGCTATTCTTCTAGCTTTGTAAACCTCCTTGATGAATGATGGATTGTAGACCCTTCTTATTCTTGAAGTGACTGAGACCTCTAGCCTTGATGTTTCAACTTTGTAGATGCTTCTCCTTGATGAGTGTTCTTGAGTTTGCCTTTCCTTTATGTGTCACCTTAGCTCTGATCCATGTTGAAGAATCTAGAGAAAAGTAGTGTAGTGTGGTTCTTCGTTACTTGATAACATTTTTTGGCATATTTTTAGTTTTCTTTATTAGCTTATTATTATTCTTCTTCTTATTAGTGCATATATGTGTACTTCATCAAATTACTACCAAAACAACAAAACAAGAACACAAGATGTTGGCTCTCTGCTAGGGCCAAAACCTCTCTTGTTTTGAGATGAAAACCCTTTAGTAAATTTCTCTTATTGAAGAGATCAGTGCCAAACCCTAGACCCCTGACAAGGGTATCATCCAAGCACAAGTCAAGTCCTTCCTTCTTTCTACACCGTATTCCTCAACACTTCTTCAAGTACTTCTTCTGGCACTTCATCTTCGGCATTTCATCTTCCTTCTTCTGGCACTTTGTTCTTCTTTTAATTGTTGGTAAGTCTTGTTATACTTTCTCTATAGGACAAGACTTTGATGAGAACCTTCCCATATGATGATTCCTTCACTTTATTAACCAAATGAGCTCCTTCTTCAAAGTGTAGGTGCATATTGTATGTGACTATCCAGTAGCCCTAAATTCTTGCATGTGTGATGGTTTTCTTGCTGTTGTAGCCTCTTTCCTTCTTTGCTTGAGTGCCCTTCCTCATCGCTTGATTGGGAGGCCTTATAGGCCTTGTTTCCTAGCCCCAAATAGAGATATATGTCACTGCGATTTCCTGCGGTAATGGCTACAGGCAGACCCTTCCTTTCTCTCACGTATGGCCATGTTTGATTCTAGAAAAACAATCCTTTTCACCTCGACTTCTTTCTCCCTTCCTTTGCTGCCCTAGAAGACTTATTTTCATCCTTTAGTTTGCATCCTTTCTTCACTAATTTTAGAGTGAAGTGACCGTGTTGAATTGGAGTGGATATCCTCTATAAATAGAGGAATGTCCCTCCATTTGGACCCACTAGTAACCTTGTTTGTAGGCCGACTTTGAGGGTTGTTTTGGAGGCTAATTTGTTGAGAATACTTTAGATAGTTTCCATCGTGGTGTAGCATGCTTGAAGGAGCTTTTGATGATTTCATTGCATAGGAGTAGACTTGACTTTTCTTAGAGGTTTTCCTTACATATTCATACATGGTGTAACATGCCTTCAAGATTTCCTTTTGACTATTTGACTCACCTATAGAACTTAAACTAGTGCTAGACCTATTTCAATGAGCAAGAAACTCATTGACATATATTATAAATATAATATTTCTTTTCTATATTAAATACAAATATTGAAAGTAAATTTATGAAGGATGAACCTAATTACATTTCCGTCAACACACCCTCTTAACTAGGGAGTTATTCATACAACATTACAAGGTGTTTGGCTTTTATCAATCTTGAAGAATTCACATAAGATAAACTGGATTAGAAATCCATATGTTATAGCATCATATCCATCAGCATTGTCATAGTGCAAGGCCTTGAATAACAACTCCATATATCTATGAGACCATGAGCTACAATTTTGGCGAGACCAATGATTTATAGACACCTTCATCATTGTCTCTCATGGTACATACCCACCCGGGGTTTCTCCGAGTATGATCTTCGAAGACTATTCTTATCTTGGGTTTCTAGCCCTAAGAGAATATGGGTCCTCTTGCCTACACATCCTCAAAGAGTATCAGCCAGATGATTACCTAATCCTCCCATTCTTTCTTTCCAAGTGAAGACAAGAATTTTGTGTCTATCTTATGTCTGCATTTCCATAGATGGCCTTCATCTAGATTTACAACTGTTAGTCTTGGTCTAGTGCATGACACATGAAATGGAAAACACAATTGTCATTCTTTTGTAATTAGGGGTGATCCAAAACTCCCTCTTGATCAGGGATCTATCAGAGCTCCCTGTTAACTAAGGACTCTTTCATTCATTAACAACTTCTTTAGGTGTTCTTCAGCTGCTTGATCTTCTTCCTTTCTTTGATGTCATGAAGTATTTGTTCGAACTTCTTCAAAGTAGGGCACCATCTAGTGATTACTTTCCTCCTTGGTTTGTCATGTCATGATTCCTTCGTGGAAAGTGGCTTTCTTGTCATTCATAAGGTTTTCTTGTCATCTTGGCCACTCTTTTGTCATCTTGTCCATGTTTCAGAATATTCTTCTCATGCATGCTTCCTTATACTTGCATGTTTACATGTCTTGGCCTAGTAGTCCATCATGACTTCATCCTGATATTGCTTCAACATTTATTTTTCTTTTGTTTGATGGCTTCCTCATCACGACATCCATGTAGAGTAGAACTAGTTAGCTGCACCCTTTATATCTCCAAGGCCTTCATAGGTGTCAAGGGTCCTTTCTTTCTTTATCGGAGTTGTCTTGCCTTCTTTTGGGAGATATCTTCAAAGTATCTTGTCAGATAGTGATTCTTGGTGATCATGGTGTTCTTCCACATGCTTGATCTCTTTCTTCATTTGATTCTTCTCAGATATATAGGTCAACTATCTAATGCTTCTTGTGAGAGCATTCTTTCATTGCTTTCGTTTTGGACTTGTCACCATTTCTTCTTTCTTCATAGTCAACAATCTTACACTCTTTATATCAGCATATTATTTTGTTGACCTTCATAGCATTGTAGTACATGCCTTCGAGCAATGTCCTTGGTGAAAGAGATTCTTTAATACTTGACCATGTTATAGAACTATTCCCATGACTCAATAATATACAAATGATAACATGAATAAACTTTGATGCATGCATACCTGATCTTGATTCTCCTTTGATCATCCTTTGGTGTGGCCCTTCTTGCTTCATCTTAGCTTGCCTACATATCATCCTTTTCTTGAATCCCATGAATGGGATTCTCAATGAGACATCTGCTTTGGTCCATGAACCTTCTTTTGAAGATTCCATGATAGGATCTTAAAGATCCTTGCCTTGCAAATGTTTCCTTTATTTTGATGATGGAGGTCTTCTAATATTCTTAATCAAGATCAATTTTTCTTTCATCGATCAATTTTTCTTTCATCATGGATGAGGTCTTATACTAGGTATGCTTCTTCTACATAAATGTCTTGAGCTATATCTACCATGCTCCTATATTCTAGAAGATATTTCTACTCATTTATTTTTGTTCTTATCATAAATGCTACATCTTCATGAGTATCTAGAACTCTATGTACATCATGCTACTAGATTCTAGAGGATGTTTCTATCCATGCAATTTTAATTTATTCCTACATGCTCCTATCCTACTCAAAAATTTGAAATAAGTCTAGAAGTAAAGAGTTTGACCTAGTCATAGTAGAGATATGGAGGATATTACTTCTTTTGTTTCTTTCCTTCTTCTTTCATATCTTGAGTTATGTGACCTTCTTCCCTCTTCCTTTTGTTTTTGTTGTCCTTCTTAAGCTTAGGAAAATTCCTTTTGTAGTGTCCATATTCTTGGAATCCAAAACATTGGATTTTGGACATGTCTTTGTTGTTTGTTCTTCATGGACCAAACTTTCAAAATTTACCCTTTCTCTTGGCCATAGTAGTAAATGCTTTCTCCTTTGATCCCACACCTTCTTTTGCCTTGAGTCTAGTTTCCTCTATCCTGCATAGAGACCACATTTCACTAAAAGTGGTTTCTTCCTTCTTGCCATATATACTTGATGTGAAGTTTCCCCAATCCTCAGATAGAGCATTGAGCACTACAATTGTCATTTATCTATCAGACATGACTTCCCCAAGCTCTTGAAGTTGATCTTTCATTTCATAGATTTTCATGAAGTAGGGAGCTATTCTTTTCTTTGTTATTTTCATTTTGTATAATTCATTTCCTAGAGATATTACCTCTCTGGTGGTAGATACCAAGAATAGCTCTACTATCTTATCATAAATTTCTTTCAATGTCTCATACTTGGAGACATAAGGAATGAGAGAGTATTTCATTGATTCTATCACAATCCTTTGAGATCTTGTCTCATCCTTAATGTACTTGGCTAAGGCTTGAGTTTGTTCCTTAGAAGGGATAGTGATATTCCCTTTGACATGCTCTAGGAGTTCATTCTCCTTGAGCAATAGATCAATCCTATTCTTCCATTCAAGAAATTTATTGGTACCTACCAATTTATTTCTTTCCTTGCAAAAAGACATTGATATATATTCATAATGGGACATGTACTTACTCGATAGGTTTTGAGATGTAATGGATTTTCTTCCTCCTTGAAGGCTTGGTGGCTTGTCCTCCTTGGATCATGATGTTCTCCAAGTTTCCTTCTCCAAGTGGACTTGCTTTATGATGATATTTTCTTGAAGACTTGTAGCTTGATGTAGGTACGCATTCAATCTTTTCTTCTTTGTAGGTACCTTTATGTAAGGATCTTATTATAGCTTTGTAGACCTCCTTGATGAATGATGGATTGTAGACCCTTCTTCTTCTTGAAGTGATTAAGACTTCCAGGCTTGATGTTTCAACTTTGTAGATGCTTCTCCCTGATGAGTGTTCTTGAGTTGACCTTTCCTTGATGTGTCACATTGGCTAATCCCATGTTGAAGAATCTAAGGCAAAGTAGTGTAATGTGATTCTTTGTTACTTGATAACAATTTGTGGAGTATTTTTACTTTTCCTTATTATCTTATTATTATTATTCTTATTATTATTGTAGATGTGTGTACTTCATCAATCTGCTCCCAAAACATAAAAACAAGAACACAAGATGTTGGCTCTCTGCAAGCGCCAAAACCTCTCTTCTCTTGAGAGGAAATCCCTTTAGTGAATTTCTCTTATTGAAGATTCTAATGGTCAATGCCAAACCCAAAACCCCTGACAAGAGTATCCTCCAAGCATAAGTCAAGTCCTTCCTTCTTTCTGCACCTTGTTCCCCAACACTTCTTCAGGTACTTCTTCTGACACTTCGTCTCCCTTCTTCTGGCACTTCGTCTTCCTTCTTCTGACACTTCGTTCTTATCTCAATTGTTGGTAAGTATTGATATACTTGCTCTATAGGAAAAGCCTTTGATGAGAACCTTCCCATATGATGATTCCTTCACTTTATTAAGCATGTGAGCTCCTTCTTCAAAGTGTAGGTGCAAACTAGATGTGACTATCTAGTAACCCTAAACTCTCGCACGTGTGATGGTTTACTTGTTGTTGTAGCATCTTTCCTTATTCACTTGATTGGGAGGCCTTATAAGCCTTTTTTACAAGCCCAAAAAAGAAAGACATGTCACTGTTATTTCCTACTGTAATGATCACAGGCAGATCCTTCCTTTCTTGCATGTATGGTTGTGTTTGACTCTAGAAAGAACTGTCCCTTTCATATTAGCTTCTTTCTCCCTTCCTTGCTGTCCTAGAAGACTTATTTTTGTCCTTTTTTGGCATTTTTTCTATGCTAAATTTAGAGTGAAGTGAGTGCGTTGAATTGGAGTGGAAAACCTCTATAAATAGAGTACTGTCCCTCCATTTAGGCCAACTAGTCACCTTGTTTGTAGGCCGACTTTGAGGGCTATTTTGGAGGCTAATTTGTTGAGAAAACGTCAAATAGCTTCCATGGTGGTGTAGCATGCTTGAAGGAGCTTTTGATGATACTATTGTATAGGAGTAGACTTGACTTTTCTTGGAGGTTTTCCTTACATATTCATACATGGTGTAACATGCCTTCAACATTTCCTTTTGACTATTTGACTCACCTATAGCACTTAAACTAGTGCTAGACCTATTCAATGAGCAAGACACTCATTCACATATATTATAAAAATAATATTTATTTTCTTGATTAAATACAAATATAAAAAGTACATTTGTGAAGACCGAACCGAATTACATTTCCTTGAACACTCCCTCGTAACTAGGGAGGTATTCATGCAACATTACAAGGTGTTTGGCTATTATCAATCTTGAAGAATTCACATAAGAGAAACCAAATTAGAAATCCATCTGTTATAGCACACTATACATCAACATTGTCATAGTGCAAAGCCTTGACTAACAACTCCATCTCTCTAAGAGACCATGAGCTACAATGCTAGTGAGACCAATGATTTATAGACACCTTCATGATTGTCTCTCAAGGTACATACCCACCCGCGTGTTCTCCAAGTATGATCTTCTAGGACTATTCTTATATTGGGTTCCCAGCCCTCAAATAATATCATTCCTCTTGCCTACTCTTGTCCTGGATTCCCTACACATCCTCAAATAGTATCAGATTCTTGATGATTACCTAATCCTCCCATTCTTTCTTCCCAAGTGAAGACAAGAATGTTGTGTCTACATTTCTATTCATGGCCTTCATCTAGACTTACTGTTGTAAGTCCTAGTCTAGTGCATGACCCATGAAATGGAAAACACAACTGTCACTCCTTTATAAGGGGTGATCCAAAACTCCCTCTTGATCAGAGATCTGTCAGAGCTCCCTCTTAACTAGGGAATCTTTCATTCATTAGCAACTTCTTCTTTAGGTGTCCTTCAGCTGCTTAATCTTCTTCCTTTATTTAATGTCGTGAAATATTTGTTCGAACTTATTCCAGGTAGGGCACCATCCATCAACCACTTTCCTCCCTAGTTTGGTATGTCATGCTTCCTTCGTGGAAAGTGGCTTGTCATTCATTAGGTTTTATTGTCATATTGGCTAATCTTTTTTCATCTTGTCCATGCTAAAGAATATTCTTCTCATGGATTCTTCATTTTACTTACATTTTTACATGTTTTGACCTAGTATCCCATCATTATTTCATCCCGATATTGCTTCAACATATCTTTTTTTTGTTGTTGGATGGATTCTTCATCATGTCATCTCTCTAGAGTAGAATAATTTATTTGCACCTTTTATATCTCTAAGGCCTTGATAGGTTTCAAGGGTCCTTTATTCCTTTATCAGATTTGTCTTTCCTTGTTTCAGGAGATATCTTCAAAGTATCTTGTCATATAGTGATTCTCGATGATCATGGTGCTCTTCCACATGGTTGATCTCTTTCTTCATTTTCTTCTTCTCAGATAGATAGGTCAACAATATAATGCTTCTTGTGAGGGAATTCCTTCATTGCTTTCTTTTTGGACTTGTCAACATTTCTTCTTGCTTCTTAGTCAACAATCTTACACTCCTTATGCGAGTGTTGATGGGTTGTGTTATATTCTTTCTACGACTAGCCCATGTAGTTAACCAAGGGGTTAGAAGGGGGGTGGAGCCTCCCATTCATTGTGCCGATTGTGTAGCGGGGGGAGTCATAGGGGGTTTGAGGGGTGCAGGTAACCCCACTCTATGGGGTCTGGGGTAGCACCCCAAAAAATTTTGGTTTTCGACACTATATTAGGTTAGGCAGACCTACCTATGTTTTTGTGCATGATTTTCGCACATGGTTTTGGACGCGATGGTTTTTGGTCCATGGTTTTGGACGCAATGGTTTTTGGTCCATGGTATTGGATGATTCAGCATGTATAAATATGTATTGTAACATTGAAAGGAACATAATGAAAAATCAAGACCTGGTAAGTCCGGGTTTGAGATCTAGGGAAAAATTCTGTGTATATGTGTTTATGTGTTATGCTCTCGCATTGTTTATTTTCTGTGTTTTAGAATTCATATGCAGGTAATTTTTGTATGGGGTTAAAACCTACATTTGGTATTAGAGATGTTTTGGCTTCAAGGGGACACCTTTTCTGCTCATGGGTTTCGCTCGGGCCTGTGGTAGACCCTGTTTAGTGGGATATCTGCAAGATTGATTCTGGTGGTGAAAGAAGATGGCAAGCAGTGGAAATATAGAGAACGATATATTTAATTGTCATAGTTTTGAGTTATGGAAACTCAAGATGGAGGATATATTGGTGGATAAAGATTAGTGGATTGAGGTAGATCTAGGTACTAAACCAACGAGAGTGTCTGATGAAGAATGGAAGGAGTTGGACTGGAAGGAAAAGAGAACAATATGATTGTGTGTCTCAGATTCAGTATTGTTGAATGTATCAGGGGAAGCTGCGATGAAGGCTTTGTGGGACAAGTTAGGGACTTTATACCAATCTAAGTATTTGATGAATAAAGTGTTCCTACGAAAAAAGCTGTATAACCTGAGGATGAAAGATGGAGACTTAGTGACAGAGCATCTGAACGCATTTAATACTGTGGTAAATCAGTTATCATCTATTGATATTAAAATTTTAGATGAGGTGCATCAGTTTGTTGTGTTCTCTACCATATTCGTGAGATAGTCTGGTTATTGCAATAGGTAGCAATGAAACTGTCTTGCAATTTGATGAAATAGTCTCATCCTTTCTGACAGAGGAAATGAGATGGAAAGATATGGAGAGCCAGAATGGTGATGCCTTGTTTGTACGAGGATGGTCCCAGAATAGAAAAAAAAATAAGTCATCGAATGGGAGGTCTAAATATAGAGGGAGATCTAAATCTCCAAGAAAACCTGTAAAGGTGGTGTGCTAGAAATGCGGAAAGGAAGGGGACTACAAAAGGGACTGTAAATCTAAAGTTCCTGATAAAGGAAAGGGATTTGATGATTCTCCTTCTGTACAGGCAAAAACCACCTCAGATGAATGTGGGGATGTGTACTTGGCTTCTTCAAGTACATATTTAGATCACGAGGCATGGTTGATTGACTCAGGTGCATCCTTTCACTTCCCTCCCCATAGAGAGTGGTTCTGCGAGTATGAGAAATATGATGGTGGTGATGTCTTCTTGGGGGATGACAGGAAAGCTAGAATCATTGGTCGTGGAAAAGTAAAGTTGAAGTTGCAAGGTGGAAGGGTTAGAATGCTTCCAGGTGTTCTATATATTCCTGCATTAGCCAGAAATCTGATTTATGTTAGCTAGCTAGATGATGCAGGTGTAAAAACAGTGTTCGAGAAGGATACCTGCAAGATGGTTCAGGGACCATTGGTATTGATGCGGGGAGTTTGAATTGGAACTTTGTACAAGCTGCAAGGTAGCACTGTTATTGATGGGTGCAATAGTTCTGTGGTTCTTGAAAGTGGAACAAAAAATCTAGTGGTCTCTGGAGGGAAGACCATGCTATGGCATCAAAGGCTTGGACATATTGGAGAAAAGGGCCTTCAGATACTTCATGGTAAAGGTATGGTAGAAGGTATGAGTAATAGCTATCTGGATTTTGATTTCTATGAAAATTGTGTATATGGGAAGTAGAATCGGGTGAGTTTCCCCTCTGGTAGTAAGAGGGT